>JAANSQ010000110.1:0-43162 GCA_036850885.1 Lepidocyrtinus dapeste
ATAGAAATATAAAACGGTGTAACTTCCAGTAGTCCCCTTATGTTGCATCAACGTTTTTTTCACTCTGATTATTGTTTAAGTTTCTAATGATATTTTTTTTCGTTCCTAAAGAGGTTTAAGGAGCACGTCGAAACGTCAGAATAAAAAAACGTTTTAATTTGTTATTTCTCTCCTAATTTTTCCAATACTTTTAGTGTCAAGAAATACGAACAAGACTTAACTGAAAAAAAAACTCAGCAACCTTTGTTTCCCTCCTGAGACAAATAAAATAAATAAAATGTTTCTTAAGAGGATTATCATAAGCCTCAAGTCCAGCTTAAAATATGCATACCATTTTATCATGAAACACAATAGTCACATAGATAGATATGAGCATATGTGTGTACCTAAAACACGTGTACAACACACGGTGTAGTTAAAAAACTTTAAACTCAAAATTATCAACACAAGTAAGGAAAAAGCAGTCGCATTTATTAAACGCAATAGTAACTTTGATTTGGATGACAATGACGCAAATTCTAACATGTTCTAGGTAAATCCCGATGTGGAATTCTTTAATTTAGAAATGGACATGCAAAATTACACAAATATTTCAATGTGGACAGGGAGTGAACTCTGTATTAAATAAAACACGTTGCTAATTTTATTGAAAATAACCAGAACTTGTCAGTCAGATAATGTTTTACATTTGATACAAAATGGTTAAATGCTGTCTCTGAAATCGTAAATTCAACGAATGTGATACATATTTTACGTAACTAAAATTTAAGCTTTTTAAACATTTTATCATCAAGTCCAAAAAATTAATAGTAATATGGACTAGATAATTCTAAGGGTCACAGTCTGCATAACACTATCTATGTAATTTAATATCAATCCCGAAGATATCAGAATTTCACAAGGATATTAGTTTTTTGATCGAACAAATACTAAGGAAATTTTGGAGGCACATACAGGAGTCAAAATGCATTACATTATAACACAACTTGTTGAATTAATAACTTTTTGCATGAGTCGGGTGACATAATGTGTAATGACGTTTGCCTAAATACTAAATTACTTGTGCTCATTAATATATATCAAACATTTCATATCAAATCATATCATTATAAAAAGTTTCATTCAAGCCAATTAGATGAACACATTTGTTTAAAAGCCACATAAACGGAAGATAGTGTCGGACGGAAGCTTAACCTCAAAAAGTAGTATACGCATTGGGGTGACATGAGAACTTCGCTTGTAGCTTGGAATGTCTACAAATTATGACAAAGTTAGTCTTCAAATAAAAAATCATGTTATCCAGAAAACTGTCTTAAGTCTTCAATGAACACACTTCATTTCATTCATTAGCTTGCAAAATACTTTCTACGAACTTTACATCCTCTCTTAATTTTCCCAGGTCAAATCCTGAATTCTGCAATGCAGTGTTTTACTTGGGTTCACTTTCAATCTTATGTGACAATCGCAGGCTGAGAATAAATCTTGGTCAAGCCAATATACCATCATCGTCATCTAAACAATTTCCGAAATTCCATATGCACTGCAGTATGGTCACTGTAGCAAGTTGCAACTCTCAATCTTGCGCAAGAAACTAGACATAAGGAGAACATATGATCGTATATAAATGCTGTACTCATTTTGGTCGGGAATACGGTGGCTTACAAATATTATATGACAGTAAAAGGTTTTTAAATGGAAGTTTTTCTTGTGACATGGTTCGGTGTGACAACTTCAAGTCGTGAACTGGTTCCGGTCACCGCTGAAAAAAGCGCAGGCTATCATAACCGTTCTTATTAGCGAATTTCTCTTGATTTGAGGTTTGAGAATGTCACAAGTGTGAAAGAGCAATCATTTTCCGATCAATAGTCTTGCAATCAGCTATCAACTAGAACGTTTGGTTAACTATGATTATTGTGTTGAATTCTTGGACAGCTATAAAATGAATAGCATCGGATTGAACTTGATAATGCGAATGGGTTGCCTCTGCTCCAAAGAAAGACTGGTAGTAAATGGCAAGGCATACTATGTCCGTGAAAACCTTGGAGAAGGGTACGACATTAAAATTAGTGTTTTCTATTGAGACTTTTCAATGAGAACTCCCATATTAGAAAATGTTAATTTATGATTTAACAATTAACAGCGGATTCAGCACTGTAGAGTTAATTGAAGACGTAAGCAGTCATGATTTATATGCGTTGAAACGCATAAGATGTCACAGTTCAGAAGACCAAAGAGTCGCCATGTCGGAGGTGGAGGCACATAAAAATATTCAACACCCTGCTGTGCTTGATTTAGTAGATTATGATTTGAAGGGAAAGTCAGATCCATTGGAGGATACAACCTCAGAGGTTTTGATTGTCCTGCCTTACTATCCAGTAAGGACTCCAATACTAAAATCTTTGACCGACCAGCTCAATTTTGAAAATGAAAGACGAATTATCAAGATTATCCTTTGTCAAATTTTTAACCTTTTAGAGAGGTACTTTAGCCCAGGAACTTTCTCGGAGAGAATCTAGAAAGCAACATTTTAGTGAGAAAGAAGTTTTACGTCTTTTCAACGCTATCTGTAGTGGAGTTGAAGCCTTTCATACTGCTCAACCCTATCCTTTTGCCCACAGAGATCTTAAACCAGCAAACGTGCTACTTGATGACCGGTATAACCCTGTGATTATGGACCTGGGTATGATTGAATTGCTGAAAAATCACTATCAGTTTTTTTATCTAGTTCAACTTGAAATGTGGGGTAAAATTAATCATTTAAATGAATCATTTTATTTTATAAAAAGGTTCGGTCACCAAAGCCAGAGTTCAGATAGCTTCTTCCACGGAAGCACGTCGTCAGGAAGAAATGGCCGCGGAGCGTACGTCTATGCCTTATCGTGCCCCAGAGTTATTTAACATTCCATCTCAAATCGATATCGACGAAAGGACTGATGTTTGGGTATGGTCAAAAAATGTTTTTGTGATCAGTCAAAATATTTATTTAAACTGGATATTTTATTGTTCAATGTTTTCTAGTCACTAGGATGCATTCTTTTTGCATTGTGCTTCTTCAAGTCTCCGTACGATATCGTGTACGAGCGAAATGACTCTGTAGCTTTGGCTATTGTGAGCGGAAAAATTGACATTCCACAAGACTCCCCGTATACTGACGTACGTAAAGAAATGTTTAATTTTCTGAAAATTAATATGCTGAATTCTGAATTACTGACCTCACTTTTACTTTAAAATGTTGCCGTGTTTTGCTTATAGGGAATGCACGACCTAATCCGCTACATTTTAGTCTTGGATCATACTCAGCGTCCATTTTTGTCAGATGTAGTCCAAAAGATTAAAGAATTAGAATTAAAGAACGAGGGGTGTGTGTAATTGGATACTATGCCTTATTTATAAATTAAACCGACAAAAATATTTAAATATTATTACTTACTTTTATCTAACAAGGAAATAAATAGTTATTATTTAAATTGCGTGATTTTTTTTGGGATTATGTCTTTATTTTGAAAATCTGGCTGAAGTAATAAAATGGCAATCATTATTTCAGGGCGGTTGCTAAATGTAAATTAAAATGCATCCAGTGGTACCTCCCTGGCCCCAATTTAAGATTAGAAGAGACTACATGAGTGATTGTTCCATTTTGTTAAACTTTTGTCTAACAGCCTCCTCAAGAACTTTATACACAGTGGCACAGCCTTTGATTCCCTCATCCAGTACATCCTTTAAATAAAAGTTTTGAAGTAAATTCGCTAGTTCAAGTACAATTATCTCATTGGTTTGTGCTAAAATGCCTATTGTTAACTCTGCACATTGGCCCCTTTCTTGAGCATTTATATCCACCATACAAACAGCATGAGTCATTGTAGCGGTGCAAGCAACGGCATAATCACGAATTGGAATTCCGGCATCCACAAGAGCTAAAGTGCCAGCATTGATGCAGGCGGCGTAACTACCTCCGTCATCCTGTATTAACTCCACGTACACGTCAATCTGAGACCCAGGGAAAATATCTGGAATGATGATGTGCTCCATTACAGCTCTCAAATTCGACGAGATTTCCATTGACTTCCTATCGGCTTTGGTGGATGATTTTCTCTCGTTGCTACTGAATGTTGCTGAACTATACTCACAGTTGATCATCATTTTATCGGGATTCTGATTCTTCTTTTGGGACGAGCGGACCTAGTGAACAACATCAATTTAAAAAAAAATATATACATACATTTTTCTTCCGTCTATCTTGTTTACGTACAATTAAATTTCTATCGTAAAAGAATTCAGTTTATACTTACTTCGTGTGGTCCGTAAACAGCTGCAATTACTTTTGTGTTTCCAATATTGAAAGATGCACTACCGGCGGCCTGAGGATGGAAAAGACCCATTTCGCACGAAATGTTCCGAAGTTCATTTGGGGTACGACCATCCGGTCGAACTTGTTGTTCCCACAAATCATCCAAATGTGTTCGGTATGACATTTTTATATAATATTTAATGTAACGATAGACTAGATAACCTATTGAAACTAGATTAAAACACCCACGCTTATGTTCGGTAGTTTCATTCACTCCAGAAACAAAACAAACATTCAGTCAAATCACGGTTTTGTTCTTATTTCGTTCGGTTTGTGAAAGTGTAAATGTCACATATCTTTCACCTCGTTGTCGTTCCTTACTATTTACAGACACAAATCGCAAACACGCCATGGCCATTGTCACGGCAGGTTCATGTGCTTTGCATGGGTGCCCAAATCCTTACAGCCTCGCTCGCTTAAATATTGGCAACTTTTTTCTTCATTTCACTCAATAGTAAATAGGGATAGTAATACACATTGCACACACACATTCATCTAATGATCCAATCCAATCCAGTGTGCCTGTCTGTAAACGTGTAAGTAAACTCTAAATGTCTGTAAGCTAAAGCATGTAAGCAAAGCATGTCATGTCATGTGTATTTGTAGTATCTTATGAGCTTATGGGGTGCAGTACCGCTGATATTTAGCATTAATGGTACAGCTCATACACTCCCTCCGAATTTCAACAATAATACCTAAATGAAGAATAGCGTACTATGTACTACATTAAATAGTTTCTTTTCTTTACTAGTACACAATTGTTCACGAGTTACTCGTCGATGTATCCCGCTCTGCATACTTCTATTTTCAGAGAAAGCAAAAAGAGCAATATACTTTGTGTATACCTAGCTGCTTCGTTTATCTAAGAAACACGTTAGGTTCGAATAAAAAATCACATAATCATGATGTGGTCATTATATGATAACATTAGGTAAATACTCTATATCTATATTATAGCAATATGTATATGTATACTAGTGTAATATATTCATATCAGACACAGCGAAAGGTCTTTAGGAATGATATGACCACCATAAAAATATAGGCAAAGCAAAGGAAGTACTTTTAGTTTAGTATTCGTACATTACTAGTACTAGTACTACATTACGCTACGACGACGTAAGGACCCCAAGCCCCAAAACATACACATTTTGGTTTCGAGTAAAAAGAAGTTGCTTGTGGAGAATTGCTTTTTATAATAATGGCCAGGCCAGGGTATCAACACCTGAGCTTTGTAGAAATTTCTTAATTATATGTTTAGATAATTAATTATTGTAACAATCCTTCTTCCTTTAAGTTAAATAATTGGAGAAGGAATTGAATTACACTATTGTGCAACATTTAAATTTCGATCAATTGCCACATCTTTTTTTCTAAAGTTCTCTTCTCATCACAATTCCACTCGCCCTTTAATAGTTCTGCACTTATTATAAAAAATTTGATTTAAATTCCTCAGTGCTGTTCTTCCCTGCATAATTTCCAAAGTTTTGATTTGTTGATGTAAGGAAATTAGAACTTGTAACTTTCTTTGATTCGGACCTTTTCCTACCTTTTTCCAACCTCGTAACAATATTATTTCCTATATACGAAAACGACTTTATGGTAGATCTAGTGAAGCAAACGTAACGTAATTAAGTTTATAGGCAGAAGTTAACGAACGTAATGTTAAGTTCAGTACTCCATAATTAACCTCTTCAAGTATTCACATTATCTGTATCTGATCTAAATTAAAAGTATACAAACTTTATTACTATTAAATTGCGGCGAAATACTTTGACCGCAATGATTTAGCTCAGAGAGTAAAAGTTAACAAAATTAGTCCAAAATTATTAGTGACTACGAAGCGTTTCTTTATATACAGTTATTTTACGAGTGATCAAGTTGAGCAGGTCAACTTATTTAATCCAAAAGTAAAAAATGTGTGACTGTTATTGTTGTTGAAAATTTTGAATTTGCGAGTGTGTAATAATTAATGTGCCTCCATTTACTACCGTTTTCCACATCCATTCTACTGTAAGTATTTTGTTTTTTACTGATCATTTTTTATTAGTCTTGGGTAGGTTTTAATTTTGCCACCGCGACTTTTATAGTGATAACGTTAAGGATTTAGGTCAATGTTTCTCTGAGAGTGCATGCGAAAGGGCGGAAGAAAAAAAAGTATCAATATTTTAATATACTTTATTTCTTCCAACTTCTACAGATATTTTACCCTCACAGCATTGAGCCAGGAGTAGTAACCAAACATCGCGACGAACAACAACGGTGGGACAAGCAAAAGAACATGAATCATTAGTATCACTTTCCGCCTCTTATTCCTTTTGGTTTTCAAAACCTGAAACTTATTTTAACTTTATATGACTGTTACTTCATTGGACAACAAAAAATCCCAAGCATTAAGGCTCTTGCATTAAGTGAATTAAGGAGTAGTAGGGAAGCACGAACTGCGTCACGTGACAGTTCTGTTACCTTTAATATCTAAAAGTGTTGTTCGTCAATGTGTGCAGCCTTATTCATATTTGGAGCTCAGACCCACTGAATAGTACTTAATAATCGGATTATCGGTTTCTCTACAAACAAACAATTGCAGCAAAGTTGGATAAGGCAAAGTCCCTCCGGATCTGTCCTTTGCCCTACCACTCAGTGTTATCTGCTAAAGATGAACTTGAATTTATGATTCCGTTCAAATCGCCAGATTCGTCCGGTTTCGAAAGTCCAAGTTGTCACATATTGCCTTACCTTCGCACACAACAAGCCAAGTCAGACTCAGAGCCTCACTCATATTCAATCAACAATTCAACGGTAAAAATAGGGAGGACGAAGTACGTCTAAACCTTGTTTAGTCCTTTGACGTAGACGCCCAGTTCATTCATTTCTTTTTACTAATTTGGAAACCCCTCCTTTGATCTCTGGATATATTACAGCACTTATTTACTCTGGATTGTGAGACCTTCTCCGAGAAGACTTGGTCATTATAAGTGAATGGATCGCAGAAAAAGGAATTAGATTAGATCATTGTGCTTTAAGTGACAGTGCATTAAACAATCGTCCTATGTATATTATACGAACGAAGGTAAGCACAAGTACCCCTTTATCATTTCTTATAGTTCGGGTTACAATGTAATGGAGCAGGCTAGCTTACGAAAAGAAGGCTTATTTAGCTTTTGTTAATGATTTTGTTATTGTAATTGCAGTAGTGTCCTCCTGCATTAATATTCATCAACTTTGGGTTTTATGCAGTAAGATTTAAAAGAAACCCTATTGCTTCTAGTACTAACCAAGAGGTATCCCACTTAAAATTATTACACCCTAAAATTTTTTGTTAGATAGTTCTTATCAAAAGCTTTCTGTTACAATATTTTTTTTTTACTTTGTGCCTAATTGTTTTAAAATTTAATTTTTTAGATTTCGATGGATTTATCTGGTGACTGTTAATAGATGAGCCTGTACTCTGTACTTGGCCCGCGTGGCTGGTAGATTGAAAGTTGTCAGAAGGGGAACTAACTCAAAAAACAACAATTACCTAAACGTTATCACTAACGTCTTATTCCCGACAGTGCAGCTGACCAATAGCAACAACTAAAGTGGGTAAGGAATTAAGGATGGATATAAAAATTTAAGAAAAGTTATGCTGATTTAAATATGTAAGATGTGTTGAAAACAATTAAAGTAAGAAACTTGATATTTATTCCATCAGGATTCAGAATTTAGACGCACATTGAAAACTTATTTCGAAACAAAGTGCCAGCAGCGTATTCAAATTCCCAGCTAATTTGAAGAATTTGAAGGATGTCTAATATACGTTAGTGTTCGAATAGTTATTAAATTAACTTTAACTTTACAGGTAATGTTTGCCAAATGTAGAATATGTTGTATGCATGCATAGTGCATATTTGGTTGTATAAACTTTAATTGTGCTGTTGCATTTATAATTTTGAATATTTTTAATTCCATTCCAGCTAACCTGCGGACAATATTTGTATTCCGTACGGTGGGAAAAGGACGAAAGAATTTTTAAAAATCATGGGACCTCCTCCCCCTATTGCTTACTAAACCCATTTGCAACGGGACTCTCCACCAAAAATGTAAAATGCAAATTTACTCACCTTACTGTGGTGAATATATCGGAGGCGTAAGGAAACCGCAGTAAAGGGGAGAAGAAGAAGTTGTTTTATAATTTGTAAGTTGCGTATAAGATCAACTCGTCGTCATCGTCCAGATTTCAGTTCCCACATACACATGTATATTGCTACAAATTGAAGTAGAATCAGGAGCATTTTGTAATGCCGCTGTCTTCGGGAGGAGTTTTATTCTAATTACCAACAACAAAATCATTTAATCGCTCAAGTTGGGATTTACAAAAGAATTGTTTGCGGTGGGATTCTCCGTATATCCCTTTTCTAGAAGGCTTTGACCATAATGAAGGAATAATGAAAGTTGAACGTTGCGGGGACCTACTATTGGAACCCAACTCACATCGACAGCAGCCCTCAACTATCTCATCGCATTGTAGCGGTCACTATCATCCCACCAAAAATAATCAGTTTTCGGAGCTTAATCGAAAAGAGGTCCCTATCGTTGATTGTGAAGCAGAATACATTCTTGAGTTCAGGGAGCAACGAGGTGTCATAGGCTTCACCTTAAACGAAGAACAATGGTCGATATTCAGTAAATCTCATTTGGGTAAGCAATTATATCATTTATCTAATGAAGTTTGAATAAGTATTTAATTAAAACGGGCTTTGTAATTTTAGCTGATCTGGAACCATATGAGCGAAGAAAGATGTGTAGCCTTCCAAAATCGTTCACCCCGTTTTCTTCAACGGCAGTCGGGGATGGCGTTTTGGAAAGTGAAGGAAACATGAACCGCAGTTCCTCTAACTCGATTTTGCTCCGAAAATGTGAATCATTAAACCCAACCCCATCCCAGCATCTATTGAATGGAGGGGAACCAAATAACAACATTGCACATCCTTCATCTCTGAGCAAAATTTTACTCCTCCATAAATCTCAGGAAAGATTTGAGGTTAGTTACGCAAAATATCGCATGTATGTAAATGTTTCTAAACGTTTTTGTTGTCTGAATCAGTAATTACCATCATGAATTCGTTTTATAGGAGGATGAGAAAGAAAATTGGCTTGGCGATGAAGGATGGAATGAAACCAAGGGGCCAGCTTCTCCAAAAGATAACGAGGAGCCAGGGGATACAGCTGGTGGAGAAACCCATGATGATGCTGCGTCAAACGTAGAGAAGGAAGAGGCTTTGTTGTGGGAAGGTGCTTACAAAGTTGACCAAAGTGATGAAAGCCTGGTTGAAGTGGAGTTTTTACCCTCTGCGAGATTTGCCCTTACTCATTCTTCTACTGCAGTTGGAACTATTGGCTCTCACCCGAATCCCATTCCATGCTGTGGAGCTGATCAACGCCACCAACACCAACATCAGGACCTCTCTGTCTCCCATCAACCATCCTTCCCTTCAACCGTGTACGACTTCCATTCAATTGATCCCTTGCTCTATGCCGGATGCCATGATGATTGGAATGCTAACGTAGCCTCCCTGTGTGAGAACAATGTGAATAGCACACCGGTTTTGTACCAAGATGTCCCCTCGTTGAATTTTGATGGGTTCGCTATGCAGCCTCCTCTACCAAGTGTAGGAGCTATGCGCAAGTCCAGCTTTCTGGAGAAGTTTTTAACGAATGCAAATGTTTACGGGGAAAATGAAGAGCCACCGAAACCACCTCACCATGGCGGCGCCACTGAAGAAGTGAACCCCTTGTCCACTTTTTTGTCCAAATTTGACGATAAAGTGGCAGCTATCTGGGGACAAGGAAATGGCAGATGTACGCTAGGCTCTAACTTGCTGGGAGCTGATGGTTGCATTTCTTCAGCTAGCACTCCGTTAGGAAGTAGCAACCCATGGGGAAGTCCCTGCTCAGACGTTTCTGCTGTGCATGGCCCAGCGGATTACCCACAACAATTGTTGCAGAACAACCATGGTATCCATGGGAAGCAAATGTCTCTGACTGCGGATGCTTTGCTCTCTGGAGGGTATGGATTTCAACATATCCAACAGCAACAACATCACTTGCGTGATCACTTCCAGTGTGAACAGCATCAGAGTAAGCAAGCTCAACACCATCAAGGACGCCTTCCTTGTGACCTCACCATTTCGCCTCCCAAAGGAAATTACAACATCATGCATTCTATGAAGCAATACTTTGGAACTGCACCGCCAGAAAATGAGTATCACATCATCAAACGGACAGAAGCCATTTCGTCGGAAGAAGAGCTGGAAAAAAGCCTTGCGTTGATCAATCACGAGCCGGAAACGTCAGGATTTGTTGCGATTAAATTTTCAGATGCCTTAAACGATACAATGAAGGAAATTGACATGAACACCATGGCCAAGGCTTTGGATTCACTGGATTCGGAAAATGAGCCTGACGAAGAGTGGGAAATTATTGAAGCTTGCAATAAAGCCAGATCTCAAGCTCATGATGGAGAGGACTTGTTGAACAGTTGGAAGACTCACTTTCGCACTGTAGAGCAGGTGGAGACCATTGCCAATGCTAGGGGAATAGATCTTCTGGAGTCACCAGTAACTACTATTGGCGTACATCAGATCAACCCTAACTTGCCCGAATATCGTTTGTTTAGTGTCGAGGTAGAAAAACTAATTTTCAACATCAAGATATTATTTTGAAATGAAAAATTTAATATTTTGATTGATTCACGGTTTGTTTGTCTTCTTGACAGGTGAATGATGAATACCATGCGTATAATCACATTGGTCGAACTATATTCCCAATCAAGTTCAAGGTTTTCCGGGATAACGAGAAAGGTTGTCAAACTGAAGACTTAAGTGGAGGTGCACTTCCAACAGAGCCATCAAATACTTTTCCAGAATACAAGGAGTGGAGTACATACCCACTCTCCATTCAGTCTCTTCCTACTTTTGAGTTTTCTGCTCCTACTGGAACGCCCATGGCAACTACTTCTGGCAACAGCTCCTCTACTCTGGCGTCTGAAGCGCAGGCTGCTGCGTTTGAGGGTGATGGTAGTACGGATTTTGCAACTGCAGATTGGTATAATGTAAGTTTACTTTGCTGTTTATTTTTGCGACTTAGTAGAGCTGGTGCAAAAAAAAATGGTGGCTGGTGTTGTGCCTACACCAACCAAATGTGTTGTCCGACCTCGTCCAGGGGAGTGCTAACTTTCTCTCCTTTCATACAACACGAATGTTAGGTTATATGAATTGGGTATATATATGGTGCAAATATATGAAAAAATTCTAATAATGGCTTGCACCTTTACTTCCTTTTTGTAAAGCATAATGTTAGCCTACAAGTGCCTTTTAGGCATTAAAATGCTCCTCTTAACTTGTTCTACTAGCCTATGCATCGAAGTGTAATTTTTTGAAAGTCAATTATCTTCATAAAAAAATAAGTTAAATATTTTTTGTTGAATTCATATGTAGAGCCGGTGGGTGGTGACTGGTGAGATTGATTTAAATATGTTTTTATTGCAGATGTCAAAGGGAAATGATTATAACGGTATGTGGAGTTGTTGGGCCGTGGATGAGACATCAAACACCTTGCTCGCTATGAATAATGGAGGTAGTGTTGGTGGTGGTGGTGGAGACTATTGCGACAGTGGTGTAGGGGGCGTTGGTTCTAGAAGCGACTTTTACGATGACATGTTTGGAGAATATGACGCAGACTACGAAAACTTATCCGCGATGGGATTTGCCTTCCAAGGCTTTGTTCCCTCGGCAGAAGTGGACCCTGATGGTAGACAGTTTCAAGACGTCGCAGGTCTTGTTGGATGCGATTCTTCCAGTGTTTCTGGCAAACAAGGGAAATCTAATCGGCGAAAGTGAGCAGAGAAAAAATATGAACTTTTTATGAACTGACTACCCAATTCTTAATCAAACGTTAAATTGAGTTTATAAACATTTTTGATTTTTTAGCAAAGCTAGACTCAGACCATGTAAATATTTTTTGGAGGGGTCATGTCGACGAGGGAATGATTGTAAATTTTCACACGACTCGGTTACTTGTCGTTATTGGGCTGAAGGATCCTGCCTAAAAGGAGATTCGTGTCCTTATGTTCATATGTTCATTGACGGGTAAGTTGGAATAATTAGATAATTAAAATGATAGAAATCTTAAATAAAAAATACGTATACAGATAGCTTGCGTTACTTACGAATTGGCAAATTGCAGGACTAAAATTGCAACAAAAGAGGAAGAACGAAAGAAATACATGCTTGAATCTGAAGCGGATTTTCCAGCCCTAAGTAGTACAAAGATTTCAATGGTAAGTTTCAAATATTTTCTATTGTTTTCGAATTGGATTTACGTAAATTTTCTACAACTTAATTAATTGCAGCTATCTAGTCGACAGCCAATGACACTTGGGTTTTCATCATCATCCATTGGAGAAGGAGTTGGGCGTCTCGAAGACTCGCTTGAGAGTTTGACGGTTTTCACCGACAGCAACAGCTCGGTTATGGAAGAAGAGGTTAACGAACCTAGAAGATTGTTCCTGTTTGAACGTATGAGGGTCTCTCCCCGCAACACCTCAGCAACAGTAACCGAAGATAAAGTGGGAAAGAAGCAGCAAGGTTGTTGTGGTGACACTGTCAAGTTTGATAGCAGTAAGGTGGGGCGGAATCGAGAGGCCTTAGAAATTTGTGAGGCTGGGAATAGGTCACTGAGCAAGAGCAAAAGTGTAGGCGATGCCAACTCCACTGCACAATGGGCTCGAAACTCTGTAAGTAGAAGTAACAGTCATAGTTTCTCCACCGGCATGTCCCTCGGAATCCCCATTAAGGAAAAACGGAAGAAGAAAAAAAACCATTAAATTCAGGAATTTATTAGATGGCAATCGTATCTACAAGAGGTCATATTTCGATTTGATTTGGCATTTTAAACCCTAAAATAGTAATCACACAGTAAATCACAATTTCCTTTCACTTTGTAGGTTTGTAGATTAAATTTTCAGTTAAAAAAAGCCTCTTACTACTAACTCTTGTTTTGAATTAACTTGAACTTACGTTAAAATTATGGGCTGGATATTTCTGCTTAAAATGTATGATTTGATGGATTTATCTCACTCAACAAAAGTTATTGAGTGTGGGAAAAAGTTTGCGTTGCAGTAAAATGCTGTATTAGTCTCAAAACTTACCAATCTGGAAACTCAATAACCTCACTTAAGCTAATAACGTTTTTTTTTTCTTTCAATAAGTAATAATTTTAATAAGTATTAATAATTTGTTTGACAAGCTACTTTTCTGTAGCTTACAAAATATGTGTATAATTGTATACCAAACTCAAAGAAAAGCATATTTAAATGCGTACGAGTTATGTCAGGAGAGTATAGCGTGTGAAGTCCCCGCGGCAATGATAGCTCATTGCATTTTTTATGACCCATGTACCTTAAAATGTTCACTGAAGGACTCTTAATTAAGTTGGTCCAGGTTGACCAGCTCTTTTTGGAGTTTGGAAAGCGAAAGCGTACCCTTTTAGTAAGAAGAGTGTCTAGGTGTAATTCTTCTCTCAAAACTCATCAATCTCTTCGCCCAAACCTTTATGATGATGATCTACGTCAGCATCCAGCAGAAAATGGATTTGAAAAATGCTGTCCCTGTATTTCATATAGTAGCTTAAATTTTTCTGGCCAGTAAATGTACTTTGAATTTATATGCTATGTAGACTCTTTAAGAGTCTAAGCATTGTTACACATTTCACCTTTTTAAAAACTAAAATGAAGCTCGGAGGAAAGCAAATGGAGTTTAAAAAATGATAACCTTTACTCTTTACCAAGTGCTTCTATGTAGATGTAATTTATTAATTACGAGAGGGTTGAAAAAACTATATGCAATTTTTGCTTGGACCTTAAAAATTGCTTGATTATTAGGTCTTAATCGAGCAGTTATTATTGCAAGTTGTGTTTTCAAGTGTGATGGATTCATTCTTTGATAGGCATAAATATATATTGCGACGGGGAACCTTTCACCTACCTTATCTTACCATTACATAAAAAATTCAAAAAAGTTAATTCTCCTCAGAACATCAGAACCTGAAAAGTGGATACACATAGTTAGTTAAATTTACTTGGAGGATACTTAATGCGGACGATTGGGAAAAGTTAATGTAAAAAAATGATTTTTAGCTAGTGATATTCGGAATGAATCTGAGAAAGACAAGGAATTTACTTTAAAGATTCATATTGTATATCTATACCTAATAATGTGGATTTAATGATGGTGGTGAAGATTTGAAGATGAATGAGTTTATCCTAAAAGTAAAAATTTTAAAAAATCAAATAAAAATTAACAAAATCTATACATATTTTAAGCGGAAGAGAGAAGTATGTCGAGGGAAGAGAAGGTGAGAGAGGTCAGGAAAGAGGAGTATAATGAGTGGATGTAATTAAACTTAGTGTTTTTGGGTTTTGAGGGTAAGAAGTACGGATAATGTTTAAGAAAGTAAATGTTTTCTTTAGTTATTTGCTTGCAGCGTCGTTTTTGTTGGCGCCTTGTTAGAGAAGAGTATTGTAGAGCTGACCACTCTCTCCGACGCTACGACTCCTGATAAAAAAAAAAGATTTATTTCAACGAAAAAATCTTCGTTCGCGTACTGCTTAAAACAAGATGGTTTAGAAGGTGGTTTTATGGTATGTTAATAATCCATTCTGTTGGTATATAAAGCTGTTGATTGTATTGTTTTACTATACGTAAATGTACTTCTCTCTTTTAATTGTTGAATGCAAACTAAAACTTGTATTGACAACTTTTCCGGTCAGAGAAAGTCTAGCTGTTGACTGCGCTTGAGGGAAAGTTGTCACATTGGGATCCAAATTTTTGTTTCTGTTCCGTTCTAAATTCAATTTATATATGATAGTTAAATATCGTATATTAAATACCTATTCAAATGCAGCATTGCATCGAATACACTATTAAAAAATTGTTAAATGCAGTGATGTAATGTAATGTACTCTAGCAAAAAAAAAACAAAAGAAAATAATTTCCAAGTTGGAATAATTGTCAAAATTTTTAATTTGCACTAAAATGGGTTGGATGTAATTGAAATGATACGTAAAGAAAAAAAAATATATAAAAAGAAATTAAAAATTATTGTGTTATTTGTTATGTTCAAAACGAAAGTTAGACCTTTATCTTCGTGAAAAAAAGAAATGTAAAAACGCTCAGAAAACAAAACTAAATTCCAAATTGACGTTTAATGTATGTGTTAATGTACCCTTTGGAAAGGATGAAAGAATTGGTTTGTTTGATCGTACAATAATATCTCGGAAAAAAATGAGCGGTTGGATAGGATGAAATAGCAAGACGAAATAATATTCTATAATGGTTCTGTTTCACGTTTATGAAATACATGGCGATAGTGTGTGATGAAACAGAACACGAAAATCCTTGAGAACAAATTAAAGAATGTAACATGCAGAAGAGATAAAAGAATAAAAAAAAGTCTTGCTAAAACCAAATTGCTTTGGAACCACTTCCTGTGTTTTTTTATTCGGATCATTTACATGATTTGATGGTCGAGACATTGCTAAAGACTTGTTTAAGTTTAAAATGCAAAATGAAAAGTATATCTTATGGAGATTGATTATGGAGATCATCATCGGTCATCCCTGACTTCTGAAGCTCATATCATGGAGCAGTGTTTATTATTTTTTTATTTGTTACATTTTCTAATCGTGAATTCGTAAAAGCCTTTTACAAATTAGAAATTCTTTAGAATCCTTCGAAAATCACACTTTTTAAGTATTCGTCGTACATTGACCCCGAGAAGCAAACTATACATGTTTAAATACGTACAAATATTCTAGAAATTTCACTTCTGACTTGGACTGTTTAAAGGTAAAATCGTGAAAGGGTCATTGAACTCAAAAAATATGGAAGAGAAGTAATCTAGTTGGACATGAATTTGACGAAAAATACTTGTTAAGCAGTCCAAGTACTTGTTGTTTGCCGTTAGTTCCATCAAGTTTTTTTTTTAAATTATGGCTTAATGAGTTATTATGGCTTTTCGGTTTCATTTTTGTTCTTGCATTATATTCCTCTACTCACACAAAATATGTAGTACGCTTGGGATTTTTTTTATCATGAACGTATCATTTTATATACTATTTTACATTGTACTTAAATAATTTTAGTTTTTTGTAATATACTTAATATTCTTTGCGTCATTTCAAGTAATATTCGTTTACGATAGTGTATGTCTGTGTATTATCAACTTACGACCCAACACACGCTCCGTCGAGTTTTATTTATAGGGCACACGTTACAGAAAGTTCAGTAAGATTTTCAACTAGCATTCACCTTTCCAAGTCATAATTATAATGTAAATTATCCATGTCGGCAGATCAACTACATTTTTTTGTAAACCCAAAATGACGTGGTCCAACTACGTAAAATATTTTATAAATTACGGACTAGGCGTCAGTAGAGTGTTTTTGTCGTTCTAATGTTTAGTAAAATATATAAATTTCTTTTAGAGTACAATTATGTAAAACTGAAACTGCACAACAACAACAAAAAATTGTTCTATACGGACGACGTTTTGCTAACTACGGTTATACTTTTTTTTATCAAGACACGGCACGGTTTTAAAGTATCAAACGGAAGAGTCTTTCGTTTAGTTTATTAATTACGATATGGCGTCGCCGATGCAAGTTGCTCATTTTTTCTTGTCTTGGAATCTATGACTGGCATTAATCTATTATATTTTTTTTCAGTTTTACTCAAATTTTTGAGTAGGTTTAGATACAATAGCTTTTTTAAATATATACAAGCGGAAGCTTACTAAGCTTAGCTTATTGTTTTGTAAACAGTAAAAATAAATGCCTCCCGTAAATTTGCAAGAAGCCGGGAGATTTGCAAGGTACTAACCCACCCACAAAGATCAACGGATCAACTTGCACTGTGTGCAGTTTAATACAAATTAATTATAAACTTGACTGACTGGTATGCTTTGATGCGCAAGTTAGTTAGTTGCATATATAATTGACTTTTTTCATCAAATAGTGACAGACGTAGTTATGTATTCCTGGCACATAAATAAAAAAGACCTACATCCTACAATGGCAAAATAATTAACAGCAATTATAGCCTAAACCTAAATACAAAGTCCAATTTATATCCATTTAATGGTCGGACTCCCCGATTTCATCTTTAACAACTGCGCTTTGTTGCCTCCTTGGCTGCTACAATTAGTGGAGTGAGACTGGTCAATGGCTTAGCTTTTAAGAGGAACCTATGTCTCAGTAAATCTGAAGCAGTCTGTCTCGCATCAACATCAACTTCTAAACAAGCATCTAAAAAGTCTTGGAATTCTTGTGTCATCTTATCCCGGTCCTTTATTTCCGGCTTCCCGTTAGTCGCGATCAGGTATAGCGCCTAAATGAATTTATTTATAATTATTTGATTCCATTTCATGAATCATTTATTCTTCTAATAGCCCACCTTTATTGGATTCTCATTGAGATATGGTGGCTCTCCATCCACCATTTCTATCGCCATGATCCCCAAAGACCAAACGTCGACCTTTGGACCATATTGCTTTCTAGTAACAACCTGTAATAGATGTGAATAATATGGTCTCACATAGCCCCAAATGTTTATAAAAGCTTAAAATAATGGAACTTGGCAAATTAACGATTTCAAAATTATTTTATCCAATTAAATTGTTAAATTTCGGATTAAAATATAAAGTTGAAACCCAACAAGGTAGTATCAAGTCATTTAAAGCCATTACCTCCGGTCTGTGGAAAAAACATAGACAGGTTAATTAATATGCTTTAAAGATTCTAAAATTTAAGAAACGTTACGAATAACAATCTCTTACGCCATCCAATAAGGTGTCCCAACCATGGTGGTCCGTTTGTTCTGTTCGGGACTGATTTGTGCGCAAAACCCAAAGTCCGCTGTGGGTAAATATAAAAAAGAATCTGTAAAGGCAATGAAGGAAGAGATTTTTAAAGATTTTGGGTTCATTCTTACTTAGCTTGACGGAGCCATCCATTCCTAAAAGTATGTTGTCCGATTTGATGTCTCTGTGGATGACTTGATTCAGATGCAAAAATTCTAAGGCTTGCAAAACTTCTCGACAAACGGCTGCGATTTGCCCTTCGTCCATGCAGGTCTCTGTCACAACATCAGTGAGACTTCCACCCGGAAGATATTCCATCACCACCTAAGACATAAAGAAACCGTGCTAAAGTTATTTATCAACGTTAACATAAACAATTTATTAAAGTTAAGTAAATTTCGCACCCATAGCTCATCTCCAACCAAGTAAGAGTCCAAGTAGTTTACAACATTTGGATGTTTATTTTGTCGCATCACCAAAATTTCATTGATAATTAATTCTTTCTTAGGCTGCTGTTTCAGATTCATCGTTTTGATGGCTACTTGCTGTGCTGTGGAGGCTTCCAAAGCAGTGTACACCGTACCAGAGGCACCTTGACCAATTTTTTCTAGCTTAGTGTATTTCTTGTTGGGATCACCAATGCTAACAATGCCCCTAAGCTTCGCATAAATTTCCTCATCGCTCATCTTCTTCCTTTTCTGTCTTTCAATTCGTTCATTGGAAATGCCTTGCTGTTGTGGCGATGTAAGAGTCGTAGTGGTGGGTTGTTGGTCTAGCACAACATTGCTTGAAGGTAACGACGGAGGCTGGCTACCCACTGGCGATCTCTGGATTGGAGGACCTACCACTGCAGTGTTACAGTTTTTATCAAGCAGCGCACCATTCGGTGCAGGAAACGGTGTTGTCTCAAAGTCTTCAATGGGCTTTGTATAAATTGACTTTGTTCTCTCTGGTCTAGCTGCAATTGGAGGAGGAGGCGGCGTGTAATGATGAACAGGGCTTGATAAAGTCTGTGGCTTGGGTACATGATGCGAATGCACGATAGCATGATTAACAGGTGCAGATAAGGTGGAGTGTTCATGATCATCGAGATCTTTTCCTGAAGGAGTTTCCGGAGTCGTTGGTGGCGAACTGGAAGGATGGCTCCCGGAAGTTGGTGTCCTACTGCTGTTGCATTCTGAAAACGAGGCATTTATTTTTGGATCAAATTTTTTTTTCTATGTGAACTTTGTTATTCACCAGATAAAATCTTACCGCTGCTCGGTTTTACTGCAGTCATGTATTTTGACTCTTGTTTATTGTTCGCCTTGGACTCGAACCATTTTAAGACATCGATGACAGCCTGTGGGTTATTTTTCTGCTCCTGCTTGGATATATTTGAGCTGTGGAGGATCGCCTTCCATTCATCCGGCATCCCCTAAAATCATGCGTATAAATAAATAAAGACACGCGTAAGAAACTCCAGAAATTCTTTGCCACTTCATTAGCTCCTAGTTTAAATTGAACTACTTATTTAGCCTTAACGGCTTAACGATAGTAAAGTTTTTAAATACTTTCTACTGGGAAGGGATATTAGAAAAGGTCACGAAGGAAGCTTATTGCTACGACTCAACAGACTCCACAATAAGACAGGTAAGGCGACTTTCACATTAATGCATAGTATAACAATATAAAGAGAAAGCTTTTGCAATTTGCATATATATGTATAACTACTTGTATTACTATTTTGATGATATGAATTAACTACAAACATAAAACCTTGACAAGACTTTTTGTGCAGTTGACTCAATTTGGTTTGAATTGAAGCAGATAAGTTTGTTTCAATTATTATCTAGGCATATTGTAATTGCTCAAATAATTATTTAAACTATATACAGCATATAGCTTTGTTTGAAAGGAAACAGTTCAATTTTTTCCGATAAACTTACTTTCAGCGGCTGATTTAGCAATATTTGGCAATGCATTGCATGGAAAATAAAACAAGTTGTTTTTAAGTAAGCAATTTGAAAAATGACCGATAGATTCTTGCAAATTAATTAAATCTCATTTTCATTATCACAAAAAAACATTTTCTTGATCACTTTCTCCTTTAACACTTCACACAGCACCCGCATAAGAAATTTTTCACTCATCATAGTAATTTTTCACTCATGTCATGTCGTCGCATCATTTGGAAGGAATTAGAGTGATATCTTTTTTGTAAAAATAACTACAACTGCTCACCGTAAACTCCCCAGTGATTGGATCGAACCCCACATGCACTGTATGCTCAAAGTTTGTCGGGTGGGAAATATTAAGCTTATCCATGGTTGCTTCAAGGCCAGTCTTCTTCGACTTGGAACTCTTACTCTTTGAGCTCTTTTTCTTCTCGTTCTCTGGCTCTTTTGGAAGTGGTCGAAGATCTACTGGGACTATTGAGTTCGGATCCGGTCTAAAATGTAACCAAGAAAAGATGACACACTTGATGATGAAGACACACACGTTTCTAAGGTTTCCTTTTCTAAGTACCTATTGCTAGTGAGCCGCACGGGAGGTGCTGGTGGCTTATCTTCGTCGTCCATTGACATCATCTTAGCAGATATGAGAAAGTTTAGACGATGCGGTTCTCTGAAAGTGCAACACAAAAATGAAAAAAAAATGTATTTAGAAAATATTGCGAAAAATTAGCATTTTGTTTGGGTATACAAAGATCCAAGAATAGATTTGAAATATCTATGAAACATGTTAAGTTATGTAAAGCAGTATGTAGAAAAACTAAAAAAAAGTCGAGACTAGAGGATAAAGATATTACTTTCGCACACTTACGATATCCGTATAAAATATTAGTTAGCTAGTCTCCGATGAGAAATCTCTTTACGTCAGCTTGAGCACAGCTCTATTCCCTTGAAGGAGATGATGAGTATGTTTCAGTGTAGTTGTGGTATGCCTCCTCACAATTTTTACTTTACAAATCATCAAAGACAATTTTTGACTGAAGCACATTGAAAATTATAGTAGAAGCGAGTGTGGTTAAACGAGGTATGGCAATTATGGCTTTGAAGATGAATGCATGGAATGTCCAGTATAATGTGGTGCGAAAATGATTTTTCATTTTTTCCTAACATTAGCTCTACTCCACTTATTACCGAGCGTTTTCCCATAGTAAGCTCGCATTCTGTTCGATGAGCAATATAAAAAACTTCATTTGATTCACATCAGTTTCACAACCACTTTGTTTGATCTTCTTTTCCAGCGATTGAGACGCTGCAAGTTTAACCTGCAAAGGAAAATTACACAATTGAAACAAAAACTTTTTTACAAGTAAATTATAAAAACTATTAAACATTTCCCACGGATAAAAGTAAAAGATCTTAGATTGTATTAAAGTTTAAATTAAGATTAAGTTTTCTTGCGAACCCTAACAACTTTTCTAACGTCAAAACTTTTTTAGTTCATTAAATAAAGGAAAAATCTGCTTGGTTCAAGATGGCACATGTTTACAGTTTAATGAGTCATGAAGTGAATAGCTCACTTAATGAATATAACTGTTTGGACGTGACTCATTTCTCAAAAACTTTATCAGACGTATGAAGTATTTTTATTATAAATAAAAATGTTCTCTGTGAGTTGGTTAATATTTTTATTAGACTTTAAATGTGGCCATGCACCTAAGTTCTTCTTTTAGAAATTTTTAGTCAGTCAAAACTCGTCTTATTTTTTTCTAGGAAAAGTCTAAGCACTTAAAGTCCCTAGTACTCACGTTAAAATTCTTTTTCCTCCATAAAAGCTTTATCGATCTGCTTTCATTACGTGCTAAATCACTCAGAAGAACATCAAAATGAAAAACAGTAAAAGAGTTTATGTTGATAAATAGAAAATTACCTTGGTTGTGTTTCTTTTCCTGATTTTCTAAAAGAAAATCTTCCTGTACAATAAATATCATCATCATCAGCACTCACACTCACATTTTATTATTACATGAGTCTAAATGAGAGCAACATTGTCGTATGAAACCAAAAAAGACACTTTTTTATTCCCATCATCATAAGCATATCTGCCTTTACTAACCGTGTTCTAATCGCTAATCCATCTCTGTATCTTTTTTTCGCTACTACTAGTTATTGTTGTACGAAAAAAGGAAAGAGAAAAAAAGCCTTACTCACACCACACACACTCACGATCACGGTCTCTATGTACATTAGTCACTTGCTTTTTTGGTACAATTTTTTTGGCCACAGATTTATACAATCTTGTAGTGAAATGTTATAGGTGTTCTACATGTAAGTAATGTATGCACACAAAATCATTTTATTGGAAAGCATGATGATGGTGTACACAACTGACATGCAGGCATACATGACTACACAAACGAAACTGAGCAGAAGACACATTCATCTGTCCAAGTCGAAGTAACCAACCCAAAATGCAAAACCATAATTGTACTGAATTGTAAGACTACTTTTCCGGAATCCTGTGTCGAACAAGTCGTTTTCTTTTTCTGTGATGTATGGTATATGGAAAACTCAGCTAGAGTCGAAGGCTCTTTAAGAATTACATGCATGAGAAAAGCGTTTTTTTTTTGCAGTTGGTGCTTAATAGCAAAGTCCCAAGTGACAGGATGTTACGTAGTTAATATTCAATTTCCTTTTTTTCTGGAATGTGTAGGCTGTTTAGGCAGTTTGAGGAGGACTGCGATGAAGGCCTTATGAAATTTCTAGAATTTCTCAGGCACTTATGTTAAATTTTAAGTTTATCAGGAAAACGTCTTTAGACTTGAGGAAAACTGGAAGACTTGGAATGTGTTAGAGAATACATAGAGCCTTTCCGAAAGATAAAGTTGTAAAATGCTTAAGAGTTTCTTAGTAAATACGCATGGCAAGAAAAAAAGGAAGGTTGATCCATGTTGAAATAGCTTGTCTTATCTTATCAGCCAAGCTCTGAATAAGTTATTTTAAATTAATGAGGTCATTTTATTCATCTCAATAAATTTATCCTCTTTGCCGACAAATATTCATAAGGTTAATTTCTGAATAAAATGATGTCATGTCATGTAATCATTCGAAAAATAAAATCACGCATACAGCCTATTTACCAACCATGAAAATATTTGTCATAACACAGACTAGATTTTATACATGCATTTACTTTAAGTATAATTTGTTTTTAATATTTTTATAGAAAGTATAATGGAGTGAATTGCGATGACTGTAAATGTTAGTGAACTTTTTACGACCATGGTAATCGATTAGAACTTGAAGTCCGTTTTTAGGGATTTTCTTTTATTTATTGCATTTTGCTTACGTGCTCACCTGCATTGAGACTTTTTACAGGAGACCATGGGAACATTTAGAGTCGCACTGAATTTCGGGGTTCACACCTACGACGAATACAAACTTTGTGAACTTTTTGGCTCGCGTTGTTGGCTTTCTGACAGTAGAAGTGGAACTATGACTACGAGTAAAAGGATGTAATAAATGATAGTTTTCAAACTTTAGTTTCGTCCCTTTGATAAGATTATTACATGAGTTTTTCTCCGATGCAAATTTTTAAGGACAGGCTTTCGCTTGATAAAGTCTTCTTGGGTACATCTTTATCATGGAAAATACATACAAATTTTAGGCAAACTACGAAATCTACACATCTTTTTCTGATTAAATGGGAAATAACAAGCGTTAATAAAAAAGCTTGGTTGCTTCGTTGCCTCATTGATGTGACTCCAACCCCAATTGAAAGCTGAAATGTCAACTGAACTCATCCATCGCACACGTACAAATTAGTGGGAAGCAATCCTTGATACTTTTCTACTGCCATTGCAATGAGTATTTTCTTGATCACTTTATCCTACACAACCATCTCACATCCAAAAGAAACCTCAGGATCTAGCATGAAAATGTTTGGGGTAAAATGAGAATGAGAAATTTAACAAGACTTCTTTCTCGGTTTGAGCAGGATACATTCAAATTAAGTAAATGAAACTTCATTTTACTACACTTGAAACTTAAAAGATTTCAGATTTTTTTAAATTTGAATATTTTCTGCCCAGACATCAATACAGGTGTGGTAGTACATGAGGCTTCATTTTCAATATTGCGTCTTGAAGTTTGGCATCAGCTCAAAATATCGACGCAAACAAGAATAAAAGCTGGAAAGTCTTCTGTGAAAAAACATAGTAAGTCATTCCAACCATAATATGATTTTCATCACTTATCCTTCAAATCTCATTTAACCTTATTTGATTTCCCTGGGTTCAAACAAATGTGAATCCTGAATTACATAGCTGGTTTATTCTCTGCGTGTGTTGATATTGACTTTTTAAAATGAAGAAATAATATCACGCCCGACATCATACTTTTTGGCAAAGAATCGGGATTTTTATAAAAATGTTTCATCGAGTTTTCTGAAAAAAATGACGATATCATAATGATTTTTCGATGTCTACGGATATATGAAGTTATTATGACATGCTTAGGCAAACTGTACTTTACAGTTTAGCAGTTTTGGTCACATATTATTCATCATTTAAATGATAGAAAGTCTGTGTCATACATGCATTTCTTAATATTTGTGCAAGGCATAGTCAACATGATTACAAATGTTTCATCAGCACTCGCGAAAAACCTCGAGTTTAGTTCAACCCAAGCATAAAAATTCATTCATGAAGCTTATAAAAGAAGTGAATGGGTAATGAATTGAGCTGTGATGTATTGCATGCACACACTCCTCTCTGTTTTCTACTCGTTAATAACAGCACTTTGACTTTAGCCTTTCTCTGGCGAAAGGAAAACATGAGCAAATTTCATATAAGAATCTTTTACCACATCTCTACATTCTCCGTTATTGTAGTCTAGGCTACCTGTAATCCGTATGCTTTCATGTTTAGTCATCAGCCAACCTGTCAGTCAGATGATGATAACGAGTTTGGTGGATGTGATCATCAGCAACATCCTTGATTACTCATTCATGTATTCAAACAGTTAAACTAAATAGGATGGTGGAGGGCGAGATGATTGAGGATGCACACTGCATGAGCATAAGCAAAATCTTAGCAATCTGTACTCTTCTCACATGAACTTCCACTAGGGAACATGTGGACCGAAACTCCCTAACAAATCTACATAAACTACTTAATTTAGATAAGTGGAAGCTTTTACTACTAAAGCTTCTGCCTTGTTTTCGTTATAACCCCGAATTTTATTCATCTCATGTTATAACTTTTATATACATTCCTACAGTTTCTGATTCACTTCCTGGCATTTAAACTTTGTTGCTGCAGTAGATTTTTCCTCCCTCACTTTTTCTTCGTAGTATGCTTTCTACACGGGAACAATTGCGGGCGAGCAAAAGCGTCACCCTATTTACTTTTGCAGACATGTGAAACGCTCTCGCTAGATTTGCTCTTTCATATTTTACTGTCATGTCGTGCGCACTCATTCATTCATAGTTCTGTAAACGTTCCAATATACCACCCTAGTTTAAGGTACATGTCATGCTGTAAGCCCCTGCATTCTATTGTATTTTGAATTGTATCAGTTATCGGAACGAAAAATGTTGATGTTATATATCAGAAAAGCCAAAAAAAAAAACTGACTGACTGAATTTTTTCTGCGTTATTTTGCTCCTAGACCCACGCGAGTCAGTAAACGTGGCGTGTAAGCCAAAGTGATACATGAGCGAGCAATATTTATATTTGCATTTTAGCTCTTTATGCATGAATGCAGTTGCGAGCATTTTCTCCTAACGTTTCCCTGTTTTAGGTTGACTACCTCGCATTCCAAGCCTTCCCAGTTTCCAAGCAGAAAAAAACAACATTAAAATGAGGAGGAGATGAACTGAAGACTCAGAGCAAAAAGCCTTACAACGATTTGGGAGTTAATGAAAATGTATGCATTAACATATTAGATGATGCAGCAAAAAATACATTCTCCACAAAATCAAAAAATGTACATGTGCATTTGTGCTCGTAACGTGCAGTGAGAATTATTTTCCCATTGGCACGCGGTTGTTTGGTCGGTGAGCCGGTAGTAAAATCATTATAATTTAACCTGGTAGTTCGCCACAGAGTTGTTTAAGTATTAATGTTCAGTCGATAAGACCAGAGAATATCATGTTAGTTTCTTTCATAGAGTAGCATTTTTTATGGGATGTTACATTGCATCTCATTATTCGCGAGCTCATTGCACATTATAAGTGTACATACATAAAGCTAGATGCACCAATTCTTTTGTTTTCTAAATTTTTCCTGGATTTTTTTCTCATTTTCCACAATCTAAATCTAAAGCATTGTTTCTCAGCCTGGGTTCGCCTTTGCCTAAAGCTATGATAGTATGCCAAAGGGGAAATTTGCACAATGAGCCTTGGCTTGTTGGCTTGCTTTTCGTCTTGTGATTTTCATCTCTATACAATATTAGAGTTGCTTTCCTCAAATGCTTTTACTTTCTCAAGTTTCAGCCTATAGTCCATTGTACACTTGATTCAAGAAAGTAATAAAATATGGCGAAGCTAGGAAAAAACACTGAAACCATTTTATTTACTTGGGTAGGTCCTCACTGGAGAAAAAGTTTTTTTCTAAGTTTACATGACAAGTACTATAGTTACCAGAATAATACAGAGAAAAAAAGAATGGGATTTAGTAGAAGGCTACCAGTGTGAAAAGAGATCCGCCGATTTTGAGAACTCGTAAAGAACAAAGTAGGGCTTATTGTGTTACATTTGACGTAGGCAAGAGGCATGCTGGCATAAATGCTTTCACTATAATCTAATATGAGGGCATAAATACACCAAAACGTTTTCCTTCTTCCCAACAATTTTCTGGCTTTCCCTCTGTGTCATGAAATTCAATTATGTAGCAGCCTAAAACACACTTAACCAACTTGATTCCATTTGAGACTAAAGCAAAATCTAATTTCCACTCGAGAAGGAAGTATTCAGTTTAGGATGAGATTCCCAGTGAAAGTCTCTGATGGACAACTGGGGAAAGCATTATGTGTAGAATAGAGTTTTTATGGTTAACCCTCGGAGACCATTTCAATTTGATGAAGTGCACATACTTTATTTCCAATTTAATTATAGTATTTATTTCGGCATTTTTTTCGTTGGATTTTGGGGTACACAAAAGGAAAGTTTGGAATAATACTGATACATTTCATCGTAATACTGGATAAACATTATAAAGTCATTTAGGTTAAAATTTAGCATGTTTAATGCATAATTTTAGCATGTGTGCAATAGGTCTACCTTAAAATATATTCCTAAGAAATATATTTCTCCAGGGTTTTGGCACGAAACGTCTAGTTTAATCAGATGGTTTAATCGTGGTAGTCATGAGACAATGTTTCACCCCACCAGCCTCTAATATCGCTTACCCTCCGTCCGTATGATGGTCCAGAATGCATATCTGACATTTTCTTGATGGGTCTCCCTTTAGAATCAATACTAGTCTGGCCATGTCCCAAAGCTTGCTGCTCATCCCATGATATACCATCCGTAGATTGTTGACCTTGAGTATCTTTAGCAACGAGAAAAGACAATCTTTTCACGTCACTCCCGCTACTCACACTATCAGACCTTGAAGACGATGAAACATGAGAAACAGAAGGCTCACTCATGTCAAGTGACCTCCCTAGTCTCTGTTTCATTGATGATTTTGTCGTTTCCGGACCCAAAGATCCAGTAGTGGAGCTAACTGATGGTTGTAGCACAAACGGGGGATGTTGTTGAGGTGGGTGTCCTCCTTCTTGTTGTTGGTCTTGGAATGAAGGAGACGTTACTGACGAGCTAGATTGAGCTTGTAGCGTTGATACAAGTCCACCGGTTGTTGGTGTTGCTAGGTTTGAAGTAGTTGGAGACGTCCCAGATATTCCAAGCATGAGTGGCTGTTCTCCCGACTCTTGATTACTTGACGTGGTCGTCGTGGGTGGAGGTGGTAGAGAATACTGTTCGTTGCTGGCACGAAGTCCTGCCACTAGACTGGCTTGCTGCTGCTGTTGCAATTGTTTCTGAAAACAATTTTTACTCAAAGTTATCATTCCTGATGAGTTTTCTCTTTGTCTAAAAGCTTTCATTTCACTTACAGCACGAATCCGCTTCAAACAGCCCTCCAACCATGTTCTTATGGTTTGCTTTGCTACTTCCTCCTCAATAATAAACTCCAATTCTTCTCTTGCCAACAGCTCCTCAAGCTGTAACGCCTTTCGAATGTCAACAGAACGGTATGAAAGCATGTTCAGCACATCATGAAAAGTCACATCCTCGCCATTGTGTAATCTACACAAAGCCAAAAAAAATTCATTCTTTTAGTAGAAGAGAAACAAACGCATTATCTTATCTTCTCGTGAGACGTTATGGCAAAAGAATTTATCTTCCGTAGAGTTAATGGCTTCACACCTTTCCACTTCGTAGCACATGTGCTTGAAGAGTAAACGATCCTTCTGAGGATCTACTTCCAGCCGGCCTCGCAACAGTCGTAAAATAAATTTCACCTTCAAACAAAAAATTATTCCATGGAAGAAGAAGAAAGTAAATGGAAAGGAAATACATTATTTATAGACTTTAGCCTATGCAGAATGTCACATTTATTGATAAGGCCCATACATACCCGTCTCACAGGGATCATTCCTCTTTGATAAACGTCTACGACATTCCAAGTGTTCTGAAAATTGCGGATATCAGCGTAGCTTAGTAGGGCATCCTCTTCGTTGGAGTAGAATAAAGTGAAATTCTCCATGATAATAGCTACAGAAAAAAAGGGAAAGCTTGTCCAGGAAAAATATATCACGAGCTTTTGTTAAAAAAAAAGACTTTCTTAAGCAGTCTTTACCGACAAGTAGGTTCAGCACAATGTAAGTGATTATAACGTAAAATGAACAAAAGTATGCCAACGCAGCAGTTTTATTTCCACAATCTGTCTCCCAGAAATTGCGACCGGAGGTACAATAAGGTGGCTGTGTAAAAAGGATCATTTTTTATCACCGGAAAATTTTTAAGTAGCTATGGTTGCTCTTCAATTTTAAGAAAATTACCTGAACCATACAGTCATGCATAATTTTGTTCCAATCTTCTCCCGTGACAATCCTGAAAAGCATGGAGACGCCTTTGCTAGCCGTGCCAAAATTAGCGTGTCTGCTAACACCCTCCCCATACTTGACAGTTCCAAAGAGAATGACGCCAGCGAAAGCATAAAAGACGATGAGGAGAAACATTCCCATGATGATAAAGAAGCTTTTGTAGACTGAGACAACAACGGTAAGCATCAGCATTTTCAAGGTGGCATGTTTCCCCGTGATGGTAAAGAAACGGAGTATGATCACGGTATATCCGAAGGTTAATGACATGTCCGGATATCTCTGTATAACATATGGGGAGCAAAATATGTGAAGATGATGTAATATTGTAATACATAATGCACAATACAAACTCAAATGGAGCGTGTCATTAAACTTGACTCGATAAAAGTATAAGAACTTTTTTTTACAAAATTTGCCAAGTCAGAATTTTATGCTCAAGTGGGCAGTATAGGATCTTTAGGCAGTTGTCCAAAGTAAAGACATTTAAAAGAAAAGTGTCATCGTACCCCAGCAAACATGTTCCAAACTGCTATCCACGCTACTCCCATTACCGTGACAAAGAGATCATATCGATTTCTCCGAGACTGCCAATATCCTCTTAATGTGAAAGCAATCACTTTGAGTAACACCTCCACGACGAATACACAGGTGAAAGAGGCGGATACAGATGAGAGCGTACGGGTTGAAATGGATGATAACTTGCTGAATGACGTGGAAAACGCTTGTTTTCCCAGTTCGTCTTCTTTCTCCCACTTAAAGAAAAGACAAATAAAAATTTAATTTAACAACTTGCCATAAAGACGTCCCATGACATCCTTTATCCTTCAACATTAAACCTTATCTTGGAACTCACTCACCCGAATGCAAAGCAACGCACTATTAGCCAAGACGACTACAGCGATGAAACGCTTGAACCAAATGTGTTGGGTTACGTCGTATGCGAATGCCCTTACATGATGTCCATCAGGCCTTGGAGGAAGATGTAAGGGTTGAGCGATTTTCAGACGCTTTTTTAAATCACACCACCTCCTCTGATCTACGGTGAGTAGTGCTGTCCCTTTGTTTTCAGAATAATTTGCAATGACAACGCCAACAAATAGTGTAAGTCCAATCATGCATCCCAAGAAGACAAAGACGTGGATGTACATGGCATGAATCTAATTAAAGTTGTCACCAATATTCACCACGCAATCATGTATAATTGATTTAAGTAAAGTATTCCAATTAAACTTACTGGGGCTATAGTTTTTGCAAGGACATCTCGAATATCTGTCCACCCTTTGAAACTAAGAGTTTCAAACAGTGCCAACATAGCGTGACCAATATTATCAAAGTCAAATCTTCTTGGATTAGACCACACACGAGGGACCCAAATTGCAGGATAGGTTTCATTTGGACCAGGTTCAATCCTCATTTTTGTGACGAAAATTCTTCTTTTGAAAATTCCAGTGCAATTACTCCTTTCCGTGATGTTAGGATCATTACACCTAGCCAACCTACCTCCAAATAACTGAACCCCGTAAGATGCAAACACAAACATAAGAACAATGAGTAGAATTGATACGAGTAAAATTTCTTTGAAGCCCCTGCACAGCTCGAACACTACTTTCCGCATGTGTGGAACCAGGTTATAAATTCGAAGTGGGCGCAAGCATCTCAAAACCATTACTGCTTGCGCGCCAGAGCCTTGAGGTACTTCTTCAGGAAGCCAACAGACAAATACTAAACTAACCTGTGAGAATTATGTAAAAATTCAGTTCACTTAAATTTTTAAATAACCGGCGTTTGAGAGTAGTTGTATGCTTACAACATAAATAAACAAATCGAGTATTCCAGCAGCGTCTTTAAGGAAAGCGTTTGGAGTAAAGACCATCCCGTCGGCCAAAATCTTCAGGGTCAATTCTAAAGTCATTAGCGTTACAAAGCCATACTCTGCTATTTGCAAGTGCAGTTCATCCATGACCTTATCAATAAATAAATTTTATACGTAAATGGAATCAATCATAGTATTCTAACGAACTTTATAACAAAATAAAGTTATACCCGATTCGAGGGAGACTCAAGTGCTAAGAAGATGCAGGAAATGGTAGTAACAAAAATCATCATCCAATCCAAGTACGGAACCAAGCCTAGTAAATTGTGCATACGCTTGTATTTCATTTTTCTCTCTTGTCCAGTGATTGGATCTCTAAGTTTCGGGTCATATCTTGCGGACACGATGGTTTGACAAATTCGTCTGAATTTTGATTCCCGAGGAACAGAAAACAAAGGTGTGTCAAACAAGGGATGATTTTCCCGCAAATCTTCTTCCCGCTGGTTCCTAAATAAATATCAGTTAATTATCCGTATTTAATTTAAGCATTTCATTAATGATTCCTGGTAAAGTCTTATTGATTACCGGCGCATTTCAGCCTGTTGCTTCTTGGCTTGCAAAAGCTTTATGTCAATGTCATGCGGGCTCCTCAGCATCCTAGTCAACGCCCCGGCCTGTCCATTCTCTAGAAAGTGTTCGTAAGTTTGCTTTAACTTTAGGGAACCCCTTATGCTCCTTCGCATAGACTTGCGCTGATCGATTCGATTTTTAAAGTTAACTGTGCCTTGAGGGCCGAAACCTCCTTTCCCGGGAACAGGAATTGGACCAGAATCTCCTAGCACCATACGCTGATTATTCGAGTCGGAGATGAGAGCGATGACAAAGTACCTATTATGATATTGAGAAAATGGATAGAAAAAAATATTCCAAAATTAAATTGCGTTCCATATAATCCTGCCCCAGATTAAGCTTGAAGTTTACTTACTTCTTTAGAAGTTTATTCATGCTCCGCACCCTTAAAGTTGGGGTTAGTAATTTTAAAACCTTTTGCTTTTTAAAAAGCAACGGCTCATCTACACACCAGTTAAGTTTATGGTTTCCCAAAATAATAGGGTTAATATTATCCTCATCATCTACTTCACTGACGAACTGACGCATGAAGCTTTCCCTCACACGGGGTAAAATAAAATCGGAAGGAAGTTTATTTAAACGAGCCATTCGAGGACTGTCCGGAAACTTTTCAAACATTCGGAGACGCCAGGGTAGCGTTTCTGTAAATAATGGATTAGTTTTCTCTTTTGGTTAGTACTTCTGCGCGGGATTAGATAATAAAGCAATTATGCTACTGAGGGATAATGGATAGTTATTACCTTTAATTTCAGCAGATTGTTCTCTGAATTTCAATTGTTTCAACTTTTTTATGTCCTCGTCAAGCTGCAAGTTATCCAAGATGACAGCGACGAAAAGACTTAACACAATTAAAGTTACAAACAAATGATATAAGATAAAGTAGATTGCAACGATTGGAGCGAGTGTGTCAGTAGTTCGGACCATCGTTTCATCCATTACTTCCACCCAGGCTTCTTGAGTCAAAATCTGAAACATGCCTAAAGAACCATATCATGTGCTTTCAACAAGTTTAACTTTATCTGACGGAAAATGTGAAGATATCTATAATAAATTTAGTCGAGCTTCTAGTTTCTTTATGACCAAGCAGCCACTTTTCTTACTCATGAACGCTTCTGGAAACGTCTCAAATTTAGTGAAATCGCGTAGAAAACAGAATAGCTGCATAGAAATGCTGGAGGAAATTATGAGTAAACACATTGTGAAGATGACAAGCGATCCTAATTTTTTCCCAGGTCCAAAAATCTTGTGTACAAAGTCCTCAAGCATTGGAGATGCCTTCATCAGTCTCACAACTCGAAGCACCTTGGCATTATTGGAGGCAGCGTTTAAAATCATTAACTTTATATAATTTTAATTGAAGTAAACACAATTTATGTAATTTACCTGAAAATATGTAAATGCACTCAAGTAAAATCCAGGTATAACGTGTAAAGACGTTCCGACCGCGAGAAGGAGCTCAAATTTGTGAATGGCTTGTTTCACATAGCCCCCAGGACCTAAACACCAAATCTTGAAGACGGCTTCGACATTGAAGAAGATGGTGAATCCGAGTTCGGTATAATAATATTTGTTTATAACTTCGGGAGATCGCTCAACGTCCTCATGAGTTTCAGAACTGAAGTGCATAGTCGCCGCAAAGATTGCATTCGCCAGTATGGCACACATCACGGAAAGCCTGAATATGAATTAAAATGTTTTTTCTGTTTCTCCCAATGCCCCATATCCATATTGATTATATTTGTTATCAATCAAATTTTCCAAAACGAACCTGAATGCTGCCGACATCAAAATCACCTGAAAGGGCCAAGGGGCTAGTCCTTTCTGTTTATCACCATCAATTTGCACAAGTTTCCACCCAAAATCATCACCAGTTAGCACCCTTATAGAATGGTCATCAGCGAGACGACCAGTAGCACGCGTACCCCACATTTGCTGAAACTGTACACGAATCTCGTTAAACGTTTCTGTAATTACAGCGATGAAAACGTTCTTGACCAGCCAGGCCAAGAAGAAAATCATTGTGACAAAGTAAAGTGGTGCTCTCCATCCCGGAAGAGAATCAATTGCACGAGCCATTATATAAACCCAGCCTTCTTGGGAAGATGCTTGATAAACCGTGAATAAGCTAGTAGCTGCGTGATTAAGAAATTAATTTAGTCTAAAAGAATTCAAATATTTCTTTTGTCTTTTTGGATCATTGTTTTCTTACCAAATTCATCAAAACCTGTAAAACCTTGCTTCTTTCGAGAAATATCTGAATTTAATAAAGTTTCAAAAAGGTCAAATTACTTGAGCTTATCTTAATATCTAAAAGTTCATATCAAGTGTCATTAGTTTTTACCTAGGCGTATGCATTCAAATCCTTCTGGACATTGATACCCTGACTCGTTATCCATGGAACAGTAGGTGTCTGGTATAGCTAAGCTGTTGATAGTTATGTGGCTGAATTTTTCAAACATAACCACTAATTATCCATGGGTTTTAATAAATTAAATATCTCTAAACTGTAGCTGCATGAATGAACTGTGTTACCTGCCGTTTGTGCCGTTCTCTACGCAATGATTTCTCAATTCACCAAAAAACTGTACTCCCAAAAGCCCATACAAACTCATAAAGAAAACGAAGAACAGCGTGACGTTATAAATTTGCTGTGAAGACCTTTTGAATATTTGATTGATGCGTGATTTTGGCATTTGAAATTTGAGGAAGACCCTAATGAATCTTATCATGATGAGTGGTCGCGGAAATCGCAGTATAGACAAGTAGGAATAGCTAATGGAGAAAGCATTTTAAACAATAAGTTTTCATAAATGATTTTTTGACGGGCGGGATATTAAATAATGATTAGAATAATTGCTTTTATACTTTTCATCAGGTTCTCGTCTAGGAGCAAGTCCCATAATCTCGAACATTTGCAAAATGATTGAAATCCAGTGGAAGAAGACCATGAAAGAATCAAAAATACACCAGCGATCTTTGAAGTATCCATTGGGTTTTTTGAATAAGCCTCGGATATTCATTTTGACAATCATTTCCGCGGTGAAGAGGAATGTGACGACCATGTCTGTGATGAAAGTGCCATATTGGAGGACCGGATACCGTTCGAAAGTCCTTGGCGTGTTGACACATACGGACACCAAAGATGCCAGCGCACAAAGGCGAAGCAGCCTCCGTACCCATGTCTGTATTACCAAAGGAAAGGCTGAGTGAATCAGGAAATATTGGAATACACTATATTATTCAAAAGCTCACCCATTCTATATCAGCGTGTTCACTCAAGGCTTCATCGGGCCCGTAGTCTGTTAAGATGGGTTCAGGACGAAGACTTTGTTTACGACCCAACATGCTGAACTATGGCCAAGGCCATAAAATTGTTGGGTTTCTAAATTTAATTTTATTTCTTACTGGAAATGGCCATCTTTATTGGAAGAGCTTCCCCTTTCTAGAAAGTCCTCTAGATGAGTGTGCTTATCAAACATAACGTGAGTGTAACATTAGTAGAAAATTTAGTATGAGCAGGATGTTAAAAATTAGTAGAGTTAGTTAAAATCAATTAAATCAATTTATTAAGTGCTTGGGGAAAGGGAAACCTAGAATTTACACAAATTTTCCAGTGCGTTTTCCTTTCCCCTCCAGATAGAGACGGATGAAAATATATGAGAATCTACGCTCATATAAAACATAAAAGTTGAGTATAAAGACGGTTATAGTACAATGCGCGAGGTTGTTCGCTTTTAATACAAGATGAACAGGATCGAGACAGAAATTTACATTCCGGGAGACTTCGGATGTCCATCTCGGAGAGAAAGCTATAATTTAGCTAGATATGAGAAGGACATTTTTATCCTTCCTACTACACTAGAAAAGCGCAACGCTGCTGCTCAGCTCATCTCGCTGCTGTCTTTGTCTTTGAGATGTGCATACTACTTACTGTCCTTGGGTTTCTCCTCTGCTTTCTCCAAAAAGTCTGGGTTTTCCAACATGTTACTTATTTACGTCCACGTTTATCCTCTTGAACTTAGGAAAAGGAAATACAAGGAACTAATGCCGTAAATATAAATAATTTATTGAATGAATTAAATGAATTTGTAAAATGCGCCTTTATTGAGCAGTCATTTCACAGAATGGATTGGGATCGTAGTAATCAAAGTAGCACATTATACACTTTCGCAAGAATAACCTCATGTTTAGGTTAATTTATTTTATTACAAAAAAGTAAAAAGCTCGCTTTCTTATAAACTTATAGGTCTTATTTAAAGTCGCGCTCATTTATTCAAACTCATCAATTCTACTTTGCGACAAAGGTTCTACAGTTTACTTTTGGTTTTAGGATTTCGAATATACTATCCGAATAGATAAATAAATAGGGCTGTTAATTCCCAATTCATTAGCCGATCATCAGAGGACTCTCATATAATTTATTCCTAATTCATCAGTGAAAACGAAAAGGAAATAAGGTTTTTAATAACGCTTGTCCGCGGAAGTCAAAGTTGGGGTAGAGAAATCCAGAAAGTGCACCTCATTATTGAAAACGTAATAGTTTGGATTATGAATCATGGTACGAGGTCCTTCCTGAGTAAACCACGTTGGTGGACGGAGAAGAAATTTGCAGCAGTTCAGACTTATAGGCTTAGTTTCGTTTATATCTAAGGAGAGAGAATGCCTTTGTAATAGAGATTTTAAAATCAATGTAAGCTTTGTTTATAGGGTGAGTTACGAACATGAATTAAAAAATTCCAGTCTGACAGGATTTAGTGTCTCATTTTCGAAATTTGCACTAGAGTCGGGAATCAGCCATCGTATTGAAGCGTAGCGCTCGCAAAACTGATCCGAGTGGAAACCTAAAATTTGGGCGTAGTATTTCTTTTCCCCTGAAGATTGGATGGAAACAACGTCTCCCAGTTTGAAGCGTTCTTGTTTGTATTCTACTATTGACTTATCATAAGGTACTATTCTGGGTCTGGCTTCCTCCTAAAATGAATCGAGACAGGAAATCAATAATCAGTTATTACTCATTAGAACTGCGTACTTTAAAGTTCCACGGTCCTACCTTAAGCAATGCAGCTAGTCTGGCCGAAACAGTAGGTCGTCGAATCTCCTCTTCCGTCGTAGCATCGGCTTTTCCTTTTTTCTTTGCATTCCTCCTCCCGCCACCAAATCTTCTTCTCTTAACTTCTGGTTTACCTTCTTCGTCATCAAAAGGAGGTTGATGATAAAATAATTTCTCTTCATCCTCGGAGTCAGTGTCACCCCCTCCTCCTCCAAAATCAGTTTTAAGTTTTTGCTGGATCTTTTTGAAATTCACCTTTCCTAGATCACTCAAAGCGGCTTTAACTGCCTTGGCATCTTCTTCTGCCTCTGAAGCTTCTAGTCCCCGCGTTCTTGGTCGGTTTTGGTCCATCATCTGATATGGCTCTTAAGTTAGCTAAGTTAAGGAATTTAACTACTGAGCAATTGCAAATTAGTTCTAGTGTACTGCGTAAACTCAAAGATTAAACTTGCACGAGGTTTACCCAGAAAAAAATTGATGAAGATTGTTATTTGAAATATTTGAATTTGGCACAAGGCACAGAAAGAGGATCATTTAATAGAGGAATATCTGTGGGACCATGTACGGGGAATGATACAATTGATACAGCACCACAACACAACCACATCATCCAAAAAGAAAAGGGTACAAAGTGACACGTGAATTCCGGGGAACTTATTACGTCTACAATACATGTTCATCAAGTCAAAAGCACATAAAACCGTGTTTGCCTTCGGAAATCACTCAATTAGATTAAATATGTTTGTGGAAATCTGGTTTGGATTAACTGCTGAAGGAATAGGTAGGTGAGGATGGCGTCCGGAAAAAAACTCACGATATACTTCAATAGTTTAAACTTTCTTTTACAATTTCCTAAATTTTCCCAGTACAGTTCCCTAAGACAGTGCAGGTGCTTTACTTGTCAATTGACTACTGCTGTAGCTTATTTGTGCTACTGCTGGCAGACTGACTTGACTCGCTCCTTTTTCTCCTTCTCTATCTATCATTGACCACTCAAATTGCCCGTATGTACATTCTGAATTAATTACTAACTTGGACCTATAAAATTTGAACAAACTGTCCAAGATCACTAGATAGTGAGCCAAACGAAACGTATTTTCATTTTGGGTGTATTTTTCACTTCTTATACTTACGTGTATATTTATGCTTGATTTTGATCCTTACTCAAAAATTAAATATCCTTAACAGTGGCGGTCGTGGCTGCATTTCAATTGATGTTATTTACCCTTGTTTGTTATAAAACCAATAGGTTTTCTTTGAAGATTGTAGTTGATAAGGTTTAATGCACATAACTACACGTGATAAGGTTGACTTTTTCACATGAATTGTAATATGGTGAAGTAAACAAATGTCATGCATGCATTGCAGTGTTGTGTTGTGTCACATATGAGAGGAGAGTACGAATGAGTACACTGATTGTGTATTACTATTTTGAAATCAGCATCCTGTAAGCAATGAAATTTTGAGTTTCTTCGAAAATCTTGAAGTTTCACCAAAATTCCTTGAATCAAGAGTATTCAACATTTGTTCTTTAATGATACGTAGCGGATTGTTTTATTTCGTATAGTGAACCTTGCGTCATATATATATAGTGTTTCATATAGCCTACGTTCTTGTCAGCTTTTTTCCCAATTGCAAGAAGATTGTGATTTGTAGGCGTTGCTTGATTTATCCCTTTATCCAGCAGCAAGCTACGAATTTTGCAGGGAAAGAATAGTAAGTTTGTTGTGGGTTTTTAACTGATTTTGAATTTTTTAGAAGTTCGCAGTTCTAATAAATGTTGTTCATAGGTAGCTGGTGTTTGATAATCCGTGGTGAACGTTTACTTTAGTGACAAAGTGTTTCTTTTCCAATAACGACAAGACATGGCTGCTGAGATCAAACCTGGCGTTAAGTTTGCAACTAGTAGGAAACCTACACTAGTTGGAAAAGTCGAAGGGTGTGTAATTGAGTTTGGAAACCAATTGTATTTAAAAACGATTCGGTGGGTTTTTTATGTAAATAGAATAAAAATAATTGTTTAAAATTTAGGTTCACAGATGACCTCAACGATGTCATGCTAATTCCCGATGAGGATGGTGTGATTACAGCTGGAGATGACAAGTAAGGGATACAGTGATCATTAATAGAGTTCTTTAAAAGTTATCTAATGAATTTCCACTTCCTTCGTGTTCAGAACTGTACAGGTCTGGTTGAAGAGAGATTCTGGACAGTATTGGCCGAGTATTTGCCAATATGTTCCATCTCAGGCTACTTGTATTTTTGTGTGCTTCACGTCAGCGGAATCACGTCTGGTGTTTATTGGCCTCGAGAATGGGACCGTTATGGAGTTCAATTTGGCACCAGATTGCAATAAATTGGAACATCGGCGAGATTATCTGTCTCACGTTGCGGTGAGATATTTCTTGATATTGAAATACTGATAAGACCTCCAAAAATAATTTCATATGAATGATAACCTTCGTTAGGACTTGTGAATATCTTGTTCCTGGCAAGATTTAAATTTTAGTTGTTGTATTTCTAGAGAGTTGTGGGAGTTCACTTTGAGAAAGGTCGAGTTATGAGTGTCTCTAGGGATAAGACCTTCCAGTGGGCGGATGCCAGGACTGCTAACGTCTTATCTACTCACACATTTGGTGCATGGTGTACAGCTCTTCAGTAAGTAACAAAGTAAATTTTAATGTTGATATTAAAAGTTTTCCTCAACCTTCATTTCCTTTTCTTGCTTCAGGTATGATACCCTGACAGATCATGCCTTCGTTGGAGACTACAGTGGTCAAATTACTATGCTAAAGTTATCCGGAAATGATAGTTTGACATGCGTAACCACTTTCAAAGGACACTCAGGGTCTATACGTTCTCTTCTCTGGGAGCCAAATACTTCGTTCTTATTTTCCGGATCTTTCGACCAAAATATTTGCGTGTGGGATATCGGGGGAAAGAAGGGAACTGTGTATGAGCTTCAAGGTCACAAGTAAGTACTTTTAATTCTACCTAAAGTATAAGTTATGGGTTCTACATGAGGGTTTTATTGTAATTACTTAATTTTTTTTTACCTGACTGCTATACTTGTAGAGGCAAAGTCACAGGATTAGCTTATCTAAGTAAGACGCAACAGCTAATTTCCGGTGGAGAGGATGCCATTCTCGTTGCATGGAACATGAAGGGCGAAAGGTTTCAGACTCCAGAGTGGAAAGAGTCTGACGTTTGCGAGGTTTGTAAAAGACCATTCTTCTGGAATTTGCGTGCCATGATGGAAAACAAAACTATTGGTCAGCGTCAACATCACTGTAGAATGTGTGGGAAGGCTGTCTGTGATAAATGTTCAAATAGACGGACGGCGTTGCCCAAAATGGGCTTTGAATTCGACATTCGGGTTTGTGACCCTTGCTACGGCGGTATCTCAGATAACGAGTGAGTCAGATTCGCCTTTACTGAACAGACAACTTATTAATTAATACTTTTCATTAAAATTAATTTTGCTTCTGTAGCCGTGCATCACTCGCCTCCTTCCATGAAGCCAAGCAGTCCATTGTATCCCTACACATAGACGAAAATCGGAACCTGTTGATTACTGTAGGAAGTGATCGACTCATTAAAATTTGGGACATTACAGCCTTAAATCAGACAGCGTAATTTATTTGGGAAGACCTTTGACTGAAGTATAATTTGTAAACCTCGCAACTTTAACTATTGGATTGGATCATTGCTTTCAGCAGCATGATCAGTAAGAGTATGAATGGGACAATTGAAGTAAGCCAATCATTAAATTAGTTCTTTCTAGAAACATTAGTTAAGAAGCTTAAGTTAAAGCGTTAAAGTATCCCATATATCAATCAATTACGCTAAAATAGTTTTCTGGGGTTGACTCACCTACGAAATATTACAGTGATCTTTATAACGGTGACATATGTATGTACATAGAAAACACAATGTGCAATTCATTAAATCAATTCAATTAATTTGGACAGCGTAAATGAATAACATTAAGTTTTTGTGGAGCAAATGGATTTGTCTGGTCATTATGACTTATTCGAAAAGTTATTTTAGTTAGTGGATCAAATTCCGATAAGCTTAAAGGGAAATCATATGAGTGACCAATATCAAGATAGTTAATGTGATATAGCTATATGTTACATAGTTTAAAATCTAATTAATGCATTAATACTTTGTCCTTTAAAAATAAATTATTTAGTTTAATGCCATGTCCTTAAATATGCGTAATAAAATAATTTGTAATCAAGTCTAACCAAAAAACTAAAAAAGTGTACCTACTATTACTACCTAACATCATATAATACAACGACAACTACGGAGAAAGACAGTCGTTCCGTGTTGTTTTTTTGTGCGTCTACTCCTACTTGACTCTTGAATAATTAATTAAAGTTCTCGTTAATCTCTGTGAAAAGATTCGATTCATTTACTCTTATTGCTCTAATAAAACGATAAAACTGATCGCACCAAAGATTGAAGTTATTAGGGAAGGCAAACGGTGTGAATTTATTTTCAAATAAAATATTATCCGCTTTCTCATGAAGCGCGAGATAACGAAACAAATAAAATTGAAATTGTTGCTTTTGTTCTTAAGCCATTATCTTATGGAATTGGGTTAACTTGGCTTAAGTTTATCAGCTCTTGAGACATTTTTCTTCATGCATTCGAATATTACATAATAACTACAGTATAAATAGATCACGTATTCAAGTATTATTCAATTCTTTTATTTTATGAAATTTACATCTGGCTGACTTGATTATGGATTACTAAAACTGAATATTGTTAAGTTATCTCAATTGGTTTGTTGGATTATACATCGGTAGATTTATAGTGCTCTTTTATCGGAACAAAAATGCCTTGTACTTCTAATTCTAATCTTTCAATTGCTCGTTAAATATTCCGAGGTAAAATCGTGTAATAATTAAGTTAAGTTTCTCTATGTAAATCACTACTCACCATTTTCCATTCTAAATGTGCTATTTATTTATAAGATTGACATTAATTAAAACTAAGCTTCTGAAGCTAACTTTAATAAACTACAACTGCATCTAATCTTTTTTCCAAGTTACTAAATCATCATTAGCCATGTGCAATAACGGCTTTTCTATTTCCTAAAGTTGTCTTTCTTTTGAATCATAACAAGTTGTTTTTCTATTACTTAATATTTAGCATAATAATAATGATGTTATCGCTTAACACCATGCAAAATGTATGTTTAGGTATAAAGTCACCTTCAAAGCAAAATCTATTTTTCATGTTGAAGCTAATTAAACAATTTTTCTCACGGTTCGAAGTGAACTGGCATCAAATAATCTAACGCATTCATTATGAAATCTTATGCTGCAGCTCGAGGCTTGCTTCGCAATATGCAAAATACGAACACGCGTTTTAAATCATGAATCATGTGAACCTGAGAAAATTAATCTTGAAGATGAATCATGAATGAAACAATACGCCATCATTTACCAAAGTTTCTCGTTCACTTTCCATCTTGTTACAAGTCCGATATGGAAAACCCTTTGGAAGTAAAAAAGCACCATAAAAGTTGCATAATACACATAATCTTTGTTAGATGAAGTGCACACAATTTTTCCCAATCTTCATTATTTTTTCTAAAATATTAACACGTATTCAGTTGATTCATGTTGAGTGACATATTCGTGAACAAAATGATTGAATAGAAAGGTCCAACTATGTATAACTATATTACTGAAGTAAAATTTTTTTAGAGAAAAATTCCAGAGTCTTGCTTATATGAGTAAGAAATACAATTGATTGTATTCTTCAAAGTTTCATTGAATAAAAGCTCGTAAAACGTTGGACATCATGATAAAATATAGTCTTAACACCACACGTGACTTTTAACAAATCTGTGGAACTCTACACTCTAATAATGCCAGTACCTACAAAAGTTAATTATGAACTTAACGTCCACAAATCCAATTCAAATTAAAGACGAAACGGCCAGTTTGACCATGCCGCTATGCAATAAATAGTTCATGGTACACATTTAATATCCTGCGAAGCAACAAATAGTGTATAAAAGGACGAATTTATCTAACTAAACATGCATTACAATAGATTATACTTAGGTTGAATAATTCCCTGCCTGGTTAATGTTAATATAGACCAGAACAGAGCGAGAAAAAACTTCCGAGCGAAGGTCAACAAGTCCCAGAAATCACGGACGTACATGCTCGAAACAATGTAAGATCAATGTCAACCAGATTGTATAACTTCCAACAACGCTTGCGTAAGGCAAAGGGCTAGGCATAAGGCATTTTACGCAGCTTCTCACCTCTACCTACTAGTGTCTAAACAAACATTCCTGATTATCATAAACTACGTTGTTATTTATTATGTTGCAAACGGAGTTTGTAACA
>JAANSQ010000111.1:0-43156 GCA_036850885.1 Lepidocyrtinus dapeste
ATCTCAGCGAAGCTATGTATCTATCTGCTTTACAGCATTTTTAAGGTAAAATTTAAATCGGTAGATTAATTGGAAATTAGAAGAAGATCTTTGGAATTTGAGATTCCTTACCTTAATGTATCAAATACCCTCTTGTATTAATTTAATAGATTAATATTAAAAATAACAAGAGTACAAACTGTAGTTTTTCACATTTTTACTATCCGTAGAAAAACAATTTTTTTACTTTCTTTTAGTAAATTGTAGCACAAGATTCTCCCAAGCGTAATCATTAGAAAAAATATTTCGTAATTTCAACAGCAAAACAGATTTGCTCTATTCGTAAAGGTCTTCTATTACCAATTTATTGTTTAGCTACGAAGGGATCAAAAGTGTCAATAAAACTAGCGTCCATAGATTTTGCATTGAAGGCTTGGTAATAAGTTGCTACAGGTTTGTAAGTTTGTTCGAAATTGGAACATTGATGAAATCACCACAAAAAAAAAGTGGACGAAGCAAAACAACTATTGCTGTTGAGCTGTTTGTTACTGTTTTGGTAGTTAGCAAAACTTGTTTGCAAATCTCAGTTTGCGTGCTTCCTTTCATCTTCTTTTGCCGAAGATGATTAGGGAGAAAGTTTGCATAGAGGTAAATAAAAGAGAAGAGAACGCATATAGGGAAAGTTTACTGTCGCTGGAGTCTTCTGATGACCAAGATAGATTGTTCTCTCTGGGAGTTTGATTGAATCCTTTGTCCTCCTCTTTTCTTCTTACTCTCTTGAGAGCGTTTTCGCATTTGTGTTCTTGTCTCTGGGAAAGTGAGTGAAAGCTAGCTAGTGAAAATAAAAGCTTGGGAAACTCGCCACAATATATTTGCACTTTCAAAGTGACTTATGTTTCATCCGTCACAAAATACATTTAGTGCGCAGCAAACTATCTCTGATACACTCTCACTGTCTCACTAGAAGCCCTGTTCCTCTCATGAATCCGTACGTGTCTTCCTAAAGTTGCCGCTATGACATTCGTTTTTATTATAATTCTGTCTCCGTTTCACATCACAGCGTAGTGTTATCATTTATTTGTGCTCTTTTTATGCTTTGAATTTATAGGGGAAACCTTCCCACCATTGTAGCATTTAACTGTTTGAAAAGGCAGCATTGAAGTCCTTATAGCTATTCTCTAAAGAGACAAAGTACTATATATAGAACATAAACTTTATTTTGAGAAATTATAAGCATTTACGCAATATCGTTTCATGCAATCACCCATTTCCCTCTCATTTAGCCATGCAGAAACAAATACGCTCCTATCATTCCTTTCATGGCGTTTTGGGCAATAAAGTTAATGAATGTAGAATCCAGCTTGTAAATACTGTATACGTACATCATATTAATATCGAGTTCTCTTTTGTCGTTCCCATACAATATACATTTGTAATATACTGTACAAAGATTTCTATTAGATTCCTTCGGATTTGATTCCATCTCATCCCGAATTGCTCTTTTTAACTTACTTTGTCTGTTATTTGTTACTGTAAGTCAGCTCTAGCTCTAGGATAGCTATTCGTTTTCATATCGTAACTTAAGAGATGTGGCTCATAATCAACGAAAACAGTATGCATGAGCTCACACATTTTCTCTGATTGTCAATCCAGATTAAACAAAGGATTATTTTCATTTCTACCCTTGGAATACAATGATCATTTCAAGCATAAAATGTTTTTCAACATATCTTTAATTCATTACAACTGATTTTAATACGGCAAATTTAATCTAAACTATAGTTTAATGCATTGTTAATCTTTCAAAGGAAAGTTTGAGGTAGGGCAGGAACAAAATTTAGTAGGCTGAATAGGCTCCCAATCAATGCCTGAAGATTAATTTTACACAATAAAAACCAGAAAAATGCCTTGTTATTATTACTATTTACCTGCAGCAATGTTTGGGTTGTTGGAGTTTATAAAACCTGAACTTATTGCCAACAACCATGCTAGATGTTAAGCATGACCATCAATTCTCTATCTAATTAACAAAAATGCACATGTATTAAATTTGTTAAAAAAACCAGGAAAGAAAACATATTCTTTTGTTTACTTGAGCGCAGGTCTTTACACAGAAAGACTGGCAGAAATGTTGATACTGCGGCGCGGCATTTTTTAAACTGTAGGGTCAGAGTAAATTGAAAACAGTAAACAAACATCTAGTTTTAGATCAGCCATGGCGTCATATATTGAACCAACTTTTATGAAGCGGGAAAGGTAGAGAGCTAAATTCCCAAAAGGAAACTTGTGTACGTTGGGAAAATACACATGCTTTTGACTTTGTGTCGGCGGTGGTGAAGGGAATTCAATAATAAAAATTCTTGGCTTCACAAAGCCATTATTTCAGTTTAGTTGCTAGTGTGTAAACCAAAACGAAAACTTGAAATCTGTCTAAAAGTAAACATTATTCACTACCAGACTAGAATTCTTAAAACTTGTGTAGTGAAATGTGGACGAAAAGAGCAGTTTCTATATAAGTGAAATAAAATAACCGAAGGTGGGTTTCACAAACCGCAAACTGTAATAAAGATCATTTACAGTAACGATATATACGATACGATATACGTTATATAAAATGTAGACAACATGCTTGAGGTAGGTTTTATCTTATTTTTTTTAATAACTGACACAATTATTGCTAAAAATATTCTGTTAAGTTATAGCAAAATTATATATCAAGGAGCTCTGGAATTATGCCACAACACGAAGTTTAAATCCATGAAAGGATTACTCAAAGTCTTTTAGACTAAATAGAACGATGCACCATGGTATGGAAAGCATTTACCTCCAGCAAAGCTTGACTTTACTTTGGTATGCTTTGACTTTAACCTTACTCCTTCCTGAAGTGTCCGTTTTGATCTTCTTTCATCGCCCCACCGCAGAAAGCTTCCATTGAGGTTTTGCATAGCTCCCAGGAAAGCTCTGTATTTGGTGTGGCAAAGAGAAAAAATTTATTGGCAATCAGGGAGAGTGGAAAGAAACATTGCAGGAATAATTTTACATATTAGACTTCCCTTCTCATGAAAGATTTAGACCTTGACCACGTTGATAAACTGATGGATGAGATTGATTGAATGAATTTTAACAGCAACCCGTACATGCCACTATTGCTGTAGTCTTTTTTTTCAGATTAGTGTTTTATTCAGTAAAGTTAAGTGTTGCTGAAACCAGCAAATATTTGTTTTGGAAACTGAAACCATCATCATTACTATATGTTGCATGTTTAACCAGTGGCAAAAATTAGCTACTGTTTGATTTTCCACAATGTTGGGTTGTATCTATAGCGCAATGCAACTTTTAATCATGGGCAATGTGATGTGCATCGCCATCAATTTTATACGGGGATTTATCCTCGTTAATGTATAAACGCACTAGGGCCACCAAATGTGAAATCGTCATAGACAAATTCATGTTACTTCATGACTTTGTAATAGTACGGTTGAACGTGAATTTTTCCGTTTCTTCCCGTCGTAAAGCATGTTTGAAATGTAGGGAGAAAAAATTTGGGCCATTGCTATACGTAGGGTGAATCGCTCAGACTTTGGAAACTTGATCATACCGTAGAAGTTTGTTTGTACGTGAAACGGAAACGTTTTCTGTACTACTGCACGAATTTAATTACTCCCGTTTCGCTCCAGCTCTCCAACAGCTTTATTAAAGTCCTACTTTCGTATATTGATAGCTAGAGCGTAAAATTTGGAATTTACATGTTTCTTTAAGTCAAGGGTAGTTAGAAAATCTAAATTTATCTGTTTATTTGAAACCGGAATGATTTCCACTGCGAAATGAGAAGTCCCCATTAATAAAGTTGATAACGAGGGTCGTAATGAAGTCAGCTCTTCATATATGGCAAAATTTCAAAGGTCCTTTCTATTTTCAACCGTTATTTGTAATTAAATTTTCTGCTGTTTCTTGAACTTCTACCATAACCATCTCCTGCCTCTTTAATTTTACTTCTAAAAGATTACGTGGCTTTTATAACTCTTTCGTTGTTTAATGCCTGGTGCTGGTAAGTGCTGAGAGAGCCAAGTTGGAAAAATTATATCGCATGGTTCGGCAGCATGATTAAGTTAAAATTAGCAAGAAATGAGAGAATGTGCTGAATGCTATGCTGACGTAAGTAATTTTCATTTCTTTCGCTTTCCTGCTGGTTCCCGAACTCCTTACGTCTCGTATTTGTAATGACTGGCATTCTTTGCGAAAATTGGATGAACATGTAAATTTTACGAAGGCAAATATTATATTACCCATGAAGGTTACCTTACCGTTCCATTGTCGCCAAACATATTTGCTTGTACGAATCGTGAAAGCCTCCTTCCTATCTTGGCTAACTGAATTTGCGAGCTTCATTCTAATTCCAAGAAAGCCGTACGTGACAAAGTGCTGAAGAAAGATGGAACATGAAGCGTTATAAAAGTTAGCACAGCAAACAAGCACTGATGCTTACCTACTGATGTATTATATTTGTAGTATGCAATCAATTGGAGTTGAAGTGTGCGGTGTAAGTATGTACAACTATGACCATCTTAGTTTTGGCCTATGAAATAACGTCAGCAAAGTCGATTAGGAGAGTTGTCGAGCACACAACTTGAAAGTGAAAGCTTATGGGAACATTAGTTAATTGTATATCGCTTTTATCATGTAACCATGCGCTACACAGTTTCTACAGTGAAACATTTTGAAACGAAATCCAATCTCAATTGTAGTTCTAATGGGTTCTATGGAACTATCTAAATACATTGAAGCATCTGCCTTGATAAAAGATATGAGATCAAATATGTGGAAACGATTTCCAGGAAAAGATAAATTCCTTCTTAGGAGTAATCTCACAGCTAATGCATTTGCAATTACGTTGCGTAAGGTTATGCAGCACTAAATTTACTCTTTTAAGTAGACTGACAGTATACATACTACAACTGTAGGAAATAATTCGTTAATTTGGAAGCATTAGCATAAGCATACAATGCTGTAATGTCATTTTATATTTTTTGGGGAAACAAACTCACTAAATATTTTTCTACTTCTAACTTCCACTAAAATACTTCAGCAAGTTTCATATATGTGGATACATACAACCTTATTTTATGAAAATGTCACGTTCTATTTTAAAAGTTTAGTCTTAGTGTCTTCCATTATAAATTTCTACATGGAGTTGCCATAACTTCATAAATATTTCTTTGGGCCTTTTGCCTTGTTAGTAGCATGACTCAAAATGTGGAGCAAACTTTTAAAGAGAAAACTCTCCTAGTACATTTTGAATTCATCTTGAAATACAAACGGTCCACATGAAAAATTTTTGTAAGTCAAATTAGCCTATGGAGTCATCCTCTACATTTTTCTTTTGTACGGGAAGAAACCACGCAGAAAATTTACATTCCTCATTCCCGCGTTTGACAGGACTTCAAAAGAAAACTTTTCCTCGCGAACAGTTTCGCTTCATTATTCAAACTATGAAACAGTAATCATTTCTCTCTACGTTTGCGGTTGGTTCATTAGGATATAGTAAAAGATACTGACAAAGGAATAGCTTCCAAGAGTAAGGGAAATAATTATGCACCCACACAAAGAATTTTTGCAAAAAAAGTTATAAATATAAATTTATACGCAATTTATTTTTTAAGTCGAAGAGAAAGTACTGGAAGAAAGTATCCATGTATACATTTTCTAATACGGTAGGTTTATGAAGAAAACAAGTTTAGTTTGCGCTTCTAAAGTTACCTCGTTTACTTAATTTGCAGATTGTTTCGAAATCACATTAAAATGAAAATAGAAAAACAAAGTAATTCCTGTCTTCTTTCTAGAAACGAGGAACAAAATGAATGAATCATAATGAGAGTAAATTTTTCTCGGCAAATTATTATTTCATTGCTCGGTGAACATGAAAGAGTGAAGCAAAGCTATTTCCAACGAACTTGATTGCATTAAAATAATTGGTACTTTCAGACCCTTATTAACAAAATTCCATGTATCAAACTAAAATGTTTTCGGAGTAAAAGATGTTTACAGTATACACTTGTCCCTATAAACCTATACATTTTGTTTAGGCAATCGACTCATTTTGTTTATTTTCGTCATGTTTTGTAGGCGAGCGAAAAGTCACCAATTTCACAAAAACGTTGTAGTCTCCCTGGGCCCGGAGGAGCATTAAACTTGTACGCTACACACCAACAAAGACGTCTCTCGGAACGAGGACTTATGATTTATAAACCAAACAAGCCCGACATCGATCTGATTCGTGACTTCACCAACGCAAACAGCCAAAGGAAACATTCAACACCCAACTTTACATTATACCCTGGTGGCGCTGGACCGTCGTCTACTGGTGGAGGTAGCGGTGGCCTCAAATACGCTCACGGCACATTCGGATCTTTAAGCCAGCTTAACAGAAACTTCCATAGTCCATCTTCGTCAACTACGTCAGCTTCTGCAGGACCATCACCGTCTGCATATCGTCGGAACTCATCTCTTGCTTCTTTTTCTTTATATTCCTCCCCAGTGGGTAACCATCCTATATCAGAGGGAATCGCTCCAATTCCTGGAACTAATACCAATGTCATTGGTAAGAAAGGATTCTGAATATTTTGTCCCGCATTATGGCGACTATTACTTAATAGTATCTGGCTACTGCGCAATTTAAATGTATGCATAAATTTATTAATAGGATCATCCCCTTCGTCAACGCAACCTTCTGCTGGAACAGCTGCCAGGAAAGTTAGAATTCGAATACAGAAAAATCCTGGGGCAACGGGAAAATACGTAGAACTGCAGTCAGTAAGCCCATTATTGCATTATAAGGATTCAAAATAGTGAATATAATAATAATCCTGGTCCAGTTTAGCTTGCTGAATCATATTACATATGTAAATAAATTGGTTTCTAGCATTTCATTGTATTACATTGACCATTTACACCAATAAAACTGACAATAAAATTTTATGTGAGTAGGCCATACTGAGGGTTGTAAACTTTTTTATTGGAGGTATATGGTTTCTGAAATTATTGAAAACAACTAACGAATATTATCATTATTACCTTTTGCGCCTATTTATTGTGGATATGCACATTCATATATTTAGACTTGTGCACATGATTACAGTCTATAAATGATAAATGATAGAGCATCAATTTAATACTCATTGCACGATAAATTTTCCATAATCCAAACCCCTACCGGCTCAATAAATGATAAGTAAGCTTTTAAAAATACGGCACCGTGCTTCTTTGGTTTCAATGATATAACTTGGTCTTTGCAATTACCTGTCCAATTCTTCGTCAATCTGATTAAACTGAAACTTTTCTCAAATGGTCAGATATTGCGTCGAAGTAATGAACCTAAGCCGAAGGATTTTTCAAAGAAAGTATGTTCTTTCTTTAGCTGCTTTTACAGATATTACATAGGACCTTTCTTACATGAATACATGAGTGATCTTTCTTGATTGAGCATTTTGAGCCCAGTGAATAGTTTTTGATTGAACAGAATGTAAAAGAGGATGATAGTCTTAGCGGTCAGTTAGTCACTATCTCATTTTAGATAAGTGACTCTAGTCGATATAAAAGGCATTTGCACGTTCAATCCATCAGGCAATATTCTTGGGAACCCCATAAAATGTTATTTTTCCCGGAGAGACCAAGAATCCACCATATTCATTCTAATATAACATCTGGCGACTAGTATCATATTCTTATGTGAAAACACGGAATAATTTGATATCGAAGAGCGAAAGTTATACAAAAAAAATTCTTTTCGATGAAATGGAGCAGATGAATGAAATTGAATTTGCGAGTAAATCGAAATGAACCTTTCAATCTCTCACTTTTTCCGTTTCTTCTTTCCAGCTTGTTCTCCATTTTCTCTTACAAGTGAAGTTCGTTTTTGATGATTAGATATAAAAAGGGAAGGAAAGAAGAAGTATCTTGTCCAAAAATCAGGGAAAAGTCCTTTCTTATAGACACATTTTGTTCGAATGCTGGTGCATAGCTGACAAAAGGGTAGGAATCGATTTCAGTGGCAAAACACTACCGTTCGCCTTCTAAAGAATTCTTTCACTTTCATGGCCAGCTTAAACACATACCGCTGATTCCAAAAACATCGTTAAATTCAATATCCATCGTAAACACGACTTATAAGAGCTGAATGGGTTTATAGTTGACCTATAGTAAAGTATTAGCTTATAAAAGAGGCATATGGTTTGTTACTACAACCTTTCTTATCAATTCTTTGTGTACAGCAAAGTGAGAAGAGAGTGGTGACTACATCAGCCAGCGTCGATGAAGATTATGAAGGAGGTTTGGATGGGGATGAGATGACTGAATCGGAAAGAACTCTATTTTTGAGAAGTCCGCTATTTGACTCTAGACGTTTTTCTGACTCGGCAGTGGGCCGGAAAACAACCACACCTTCAATAACCTTCAGTCTAACTTCTGACACTGGTGGCGATGGGGATGCAAGCAATAATCCAGCAACTATTCTTCGTCGCGCTTCTGATTCTGCAGGTATTGTACTTAGTACTGGGGACTTGGAAACACTAAAATGTCTGACGTCATCTGCCCAAGAAATCAGCACGGGAAGCGGAGCATCAGACCAAGTACAGGAAGGAACTGCATCGCCCACAAATTTGGGTAATAAATTTTGTACTTTTGCCATAATAAACCCTACTTTACAACTTTTTCTACGACAAAAACTTCTACAATTTGGTATTTCTATTACGGTAGCTGCATAATAAGCGTACCTGCCTAGCCTCTACTTTTCACATTTTATTTTATGATTGTTTACTTTCTTGCCATTTCTACAGTAAAATGGGTAAGGTAGAGAAGGTGGCGACCAGCTATTGTTTTAATGGACTTCTCTAGTCGTAAAATAAAACGATGATGGTGTTTGTATAAACAGTTCTCGTCTATACCTCTTTTGTCTTTGTGACCATCTTTCTTTCCCTAGAACAGTTTTTAATTAATTGCATAATTTGAATCCTTTCCCGGTTGAATTGAATGGCAAAATGTTTACGTTAACTGTTTTTCCGGGTGGCTTTATTTTAATTCATACCAATCATTACCACCTGCACCATAAAATGAATGTATGCCATTGACATTGGGCTAATGTAATCACCGTTTGTATGTTTATAACCAAGAGCTATAGTCTTTACATTGGTTCGTCTGAAGTGAAATTTGGCAAAAATGCAGGCATCTGTTTGATAAGCACAAGTGTGGGACGCATAGAACAATATGTACACATAGAACCACGGTATCGAAACTAGCCTAATGTTCATGCGTAGAAACAATGCAAGTCTGAAAAGTGGAATTTTCGCTGGAATATTTGTTTACTAAAGCCTTTTTTTTATTCCTGTACCTTACCGTAAGACAGGAATTTTTAAAGCTTTTTATAGAATGTAAATGTTGGTTTACTCTGGTTTTATACCGGTGAAATGTAACGTTGTACTTCATAAAGAAGCATGGGTTACGCTTCTCTTAAGATTATTCTTCATGTTTTAAAATTCTGTTTTGTTTCGTGAGGGAAATGAAGCGTAGAAACAACAGCGATAAACATATAATTCAAACTTTTTTGGATAATAAACATAAAAATAAAACGGAATAGGATTGTTCATACTCTGTGTGCGAAGTTTGGGTAAAAGTTTGGAGAAAGCTTTAGTTTTCTTTATGAAAAAGAAAGTAGATTCAAGATGAAATTTAGTTAGACAAAGTAAGTGTGCTTACTCAGTATTGAGACTAGAAAGTGTCAGTAGCATCTCTGGTAAAATGCTGCTTTGGCTAGATCTTCTTTCGAAGAAATAGCTGTAACAGAAGTTTAGCTGGAAAATGTACGAATCAGAGTCTGACACGTAGAATTGAAAGAATTTTAGTTGTTGTACTGGCTGTAGTTGCCTGAAACTGAATCTTTTCTTAACAAACACTTGATTTAGGAAACCGATCTAAATCGTTTGATGCAACTTTGTCGCTACCAAAAAGAGGACTTGGTAGTTCTTGGTTTGCTAGAAGACATCTTCCAATGGCATGTAAATTACCGACAACCACTTCACCAACTTCATCAGCGGCAAACCAAGCAATGCGCGCTCCAATTCTTACGATAACAAATGAAAACGGTAAATTAAAATAATTTCTGGGACTAATTTCTAGGAAATATGTCATGCATTTTCTTTTTGAATAAATTGTTTGCTTTGCTTAAATTAAAGCCTGTCAAAGCGAACTAATAGAAATACCTTCCCCACCAACCGTGACACCTGTTTCTTCTGGAGGTTCTCCAAATGAGGTGGCTGCAACGGTATGTAATTTTCCATAAATTATTAAATGTTGTAAGCTTTCTCGTAAGACGTCATTCTTCTATAGAATTACTATTGCGCAGAAAAACTATTATTCTTTACCGTCTGGCTACACATTTTCAAATGTTAATTATCAACCATTGATTTATCTATTATATTCAAGGAAGTACTTACGTTTGTAAAAAAAACTCAGACAGGATTAAGATGTACTCAATATCTTTTGTAAATGTATTAATGTAGACAGATGAGCTGTGGGGAAAGCTGAACTATCCCTATATGCCAGAAAGTTTTTCTTGCCTTTTATTGTAAATGACTTGTGACTGTGATCACCCCATAATTCTAAGAAGGAACTTATGATGATGGACGTTCTCTTGATTTAGGTTACATGGGATAAAAATGGTTACGTACTCGATGCAGCTTTGCTCGGCTCAGCTATTGAAAATCACCTTAAGCAAGGGAACAGAAAGCGTCGAGCAACTTTCTCCACTTTATATCAAGCTCCACCAAGCTCTGTTGAATGCAAAGTCACTACAAGGTAAAAAACAAAAACAATAAAACTTTTTTTTTCATTTGCAATGTTTCTCGTTTGACGGTACAACAAATTTCGTCAATCGACATCTGAGGCTTATTGGGAGGAACAAAGTTGTCCAGATAAGTCCTTTTTTGATTTTGTGCTTCATTAGTAATGCGAATGCAAGAAATACGAAGTACGCTTTGTATCCAGTATTTATTACCCATACACTGATTTGTTGAGATCATTTTTCACAAAAATGCACCCGTGAAGTATCACGGTGAATTGGTATGGATTTGGCTGGAAAATGTGCTTGAAATGTGCTGCGTGGAAAGCGTCAAGGATTTTTCATTCAGTCGGATAAGAATATTAAAAATTGTTTCTTTTTCCACCAAAAGCCATTCATCAATTCTGTTGAAGGTTTATTAATGGTGAATTAATGAAGTACGGTTGAATTCACTTTGAGCTTGATTCAAACTTTCTACCTACATGCTACGACACTGCTAGATTTTTCTCATTAAATGCACAGTCATGGAGAAAGGATTTTCGCTCAGTGAAAAACTTTTTCTTAACACTTTTGCTGAGACATGTATTTTTATTTTTAGAGCTCGATCCGCATCCGCTTGCGTCATTCCAATAAATCCAAAAGAGCTTTCACACGGCTCGAGTGGCAATCGTCGAGAATCAATAAGTACCGATCGTGTTATCCCAAACTTTCCATTGTCGGAAAAGGCTGCTAACCGAAGATCTTCTTTGAAATCTATGGTTCGCTTTCCTTGGGACTCATGCAAAGAGTCACAATCCCCAGAGAGCAAGTCATTACTGTGGGAAAGTCCTGTGGAGTACACAAACACAGGCTCATTCATTCGCACCACCGTTACCGACTTTGGAGCAGACTGTATTGATGAGGAAGACGAAGAAAGTAGAACACCAGAAACAAATACAACGACATCGTCTGTTCCACCAAGCAACAATGATCGTGGCAAACCGTTTGTTGTAAATGTTGACTTAAAAAACACTGGATCCAAGAAGGACTTCACTTGCACTTCCTCATCTTCTGCCCCAACTACAGCAAATGCCAGGAAAGGATTTAAAGGATTTGAGTTACCATCTTCCTCAAAAGGGAAAGCGACAGCAACTAGTGACCGAGACTTGTCAGAAGCACATTCACACTCTGCTCCTGCTTCTCCAAAGCCAACTACAAAAAGAGGTAGCGAAAGTAACATTTCTATTTGCAGTGCTATTAGGGACTTCATCATTCATTCTATTAGATCCTAGAAAAATTGCAATTTTTCTCTATTCTGAAATTTTCTTTGAAAGGACATATTTCGGAGGGAAAACTTTCGTTGAGAGAAAATTAAAATTCAACGTATGCCAAAAAGACGTACTCCTCTTTGTAAGACTTTTCACAATCATCTAGTACGTTTTCAACTTCGTTTTATTCACCGACATTCTCTGGGAAAGTATTTTATTGGGTTACCATAAGAAGCGTCAGAACATATTTTTTACTTGACGAATTGGAAGCATCCATCAATTTAAGTATGTTCTCTCTCCCATAACTTTCGTATTAATTGATGGATTAGTCAATTTACAAATTATTTGTACCCAAGGAACATATCCGTAACCAGTAAGTTTCATAATGTTTAAAAGCTTTTTGAGGCAGGAAGCAGCATCTTCGTTTTTAATGGTTAACTACATTTAGCGTATCCTTAGCGATTTAAAGATCTTTTTAAAGGTAAGTTACGCTTAAATAATCCAATAAATATTTGTTTCTAGTTTGTATCTCTTTCCTAAATGAAGAAAAAAGTTTAATCATCTTCTAAAACACAAGTGTGAATGATGGGTGCGCGCAAATATTTTCTCATAACACTGACGCAATTAGACAAATTTTACAAAATACTTTAATGTAACTCGTCATTTGGATGGTGATTTGCAGTGTAATTTCACAGAGTACATTTTGGAGTACAAGGGTTCACTTAAGGGCTATTTCTTTGAATAATGGATTATATACTGATTATAAATGCAGCTACTTAATTATTTAGCTTACTTGGTATTTGAAGATTTTTGTGACAAGAGTATTGTCACTTTTTAAGGCTACGTTACTTGCTCGATGTATACACTCACAATCAGAATGATTCAAAATTATCTGTTGGACAAAAACTCGTATTGAATGTGTGTACCTGCCGACAGTGAAATGAATGATATTTTTGAACAAAAGTATTTTAACTTGGAAAAGCTGAAGAATCAATCAATGCGTAATGAAACAATCAAGTCAGTTGTAAAGAATGTTTTAAAATGGACAAATACTTACAGTTATGAACACCTATAGTAAATTAATGTTATGTTCAAAAAATTCTGAAAGGAGATTCTGTAATTATTGTAATCGATGGATGATTATTAATTAGGGAATGCTTGTTATCGATTCACATTTTTGGAATGCATTTAACACTTACGCAATTCCACAGTTAATAAGCTTAAATAATTATCATAAAAATTATTGCATTTATTGTATTGTGGATTAAACGTAGGAATGGTTCTGAAAATACATAACCAACAAATTAAAATCGAAATAAGCATTAATTTTTAGAGATAAAAAATATTGAAAAGTACAGCAAGTATCTATTTGCATAATTGTCACATCATCTTGTATCATTGAAACCCTCATGTGACCTACAATCTTGATCTAAGTTAAGACAAAGACTGACAAAGCAACACAAATTGAGAAGGGTGCTAATGAGTTGATCGCAAAGATGGAAAACGGCAAATTTAGTCAACTTATGTAACTTTCACAATCATTTTCAATCAAAAGTCATTAAATCATTTTAAAGTCACAGATTTCAGGTAAACGTTATACTAACTCAGAGTAACAATCGTAATTGTAGATACGCAATATTCTTACTGGTCTTCTATCTTAACTCTTGAGGTCGAGTGAGTTTGGGAAGGTGTAAACCCCAAGTGTACAAAAGGATGTACTATTTACTTTGAAAAAACAGCGATGAGGCAATTCCTTACAAAGTAAAAACTTACGTTGTGGTGAAATTATGTATAATGTCAGGATTAATTGGCATAATTTTCCTACCCTTGTTAATTATATTACTATGGTACTTTTATAATGTGTACAGTAAAATAAATGTACATAAGTAACTGATAAAAAATGCTTGATGTCAAAGTTCTTGTCTGTTACATAATGTACCTCTGTAAGTAAATTTATGCATGTAATCCGCAAAAAACATTCATCTTCAGTCAAGTAAATAAAATATGATAACCCCTGAACCTAAACTAAATTTTTCTAAGTGCATTTTGTTTTATTTGTGTGAATCAATGGTTTTTCCAGTGGCTTGATCAACCTAACTGTCATGTCATAGCTTATTAAAAGTCTCTTTAGCAAAAATCAACGTTTCTCTGATCGAATTTATAATTTAATTCGTTTCACTGAACTGACTCATGGACAGTCCCAATAAAATGAGTATCTCACGCTCATGCTCATTGTTTTCGTAATAACAATCCATGCCTAAGCAGCTACTTTATTTAAAAAATGCATGCATTTCTACTCGAATCAGTAGGTAAGTGGCAAATTACATCATTTTGCATTTGATATTCAACTAGAAAATCTTTATGGATCATTAATGTTTTCATTCACAGCTTCATGGGATGAAAGGATGAGACTCTGATAGCAAGTGAGATACGAATTTGTACCAAATTGAATGACGTCATTCACTATTGGATATTTTTTTCTTGGAGAATTCATTCAGCAGAACAGGGTTGTTAGCATCGTGTCCAGTGACTCTGTAAAATATGAATCCTTGATTGGATTTTACTTCCAAGACAATGCGTACGTAAAATTATGCATATTTAAAGCGCTGTTGTCATCATCAACGACATTAAATCAAGACCTTTTAAACCAATTGAATTATTACCTATATGCTTCGTTTCTATCTAATTGAGTTCCGCTTGTAAAATAGTTGGTTTAAATTTTTTTTCATATTTGCTGCGTAAAGCAGTTTGTAGATTTTAGCCTGCCGTGATCTAATCTTTCGAGTAACGAAGATAAAAAAGTGAATCTATTTTGAGGAAAAAAATAGATATGCATTACACGTTTTTGACTTCAATTCATGATGATCTCATGATTAATGCAAGGAGTAATTTCTTTAACCTTTTTATGTATCACGATAATGGGGTATGTAAATCGTGATCAAGTCATTTCCATAATCATTCTCTTGTTCAACATTTCTACCATCGTTAGCCTGACAATTAACCAAAATGATATTGTATCCGGCTACTGGATATCAGATCCTGGTTTTTTGCAGTAAACAAACGAGCTGACGAGTCACTAATCTTAGAGCATTCTAAAAGCAGTAACTTTACAAGTTGTCAATTTTTACAAGACTGGCTACTCACACGTTATAAATACGGTAGACATTTTTACCGTATTTTCAAGATATGTATTAATTTCCTTTTCTAGTTCAATGGCCATCACCATTATTTTGAATTCATTAAAGAAGCTCCTTCATTTCATCCCAGGTTTCAATGAATTTATTCAAGCTTCCGCAAAAGTCTGACCAAACTGCATAATACTTACGGTGCCATAGGATGATTAGATGGTCTGCCCAAATTTGGTCCCGTTAGCTTTATGTAACGATACTACCTAGCTATCAACATTTGAATAAAGTACCTGAGGGAGAGCCAAACCAAGTGTAATGGAATCTGATCTATGATCTCTGTGCAGCCACCTGTTTACATGTGTGTTCGTTTCAGCCCAAATAAAAATAAATACGGTCTGTAGGTGTAGACTAGTCGTCGACTTTTTCAGTTGTCGTCAGTACAAAGACTAATGAAAAGTGATTTGATTTAATGGATGAGTCTCTGGTTTCGTCATGCTTTTCTTCACTCATTGCCTAACGCAACTAATTAAAATTACCATGGCTGTTCCAAAACTGATCAAAATTCAAAAAAAAATAATTCATAAAAATATTTCGTGTCTCTAGCAACAAGCTTCGGGCTATTAAAAAGAACAGAAAGAAATGTGGAGGCGTTTGCATGCATTCAAAGTTTAACTGAAAGTAAAATGAAAGAATTAAAGCAAAGACAAGGGAATGTTGCAGATGTTGCTTATTTCAGTTAGCTGTAAATTTTGATGAGAAGCAATTTCGCATCCTTTTTGCATCTATCATTAGTGAAATGAAAATCAGCTGCTAGAATTGTTCGAATCTGAGAAACAAAGTACCATTACCAGTTAAACTAGCGTAGTTATTTCATAGAACAAGATGTAAATTTATATTGCCCCTATGATGCAGATTTTGTTTTCTAAAGGGAATATTTAATATTCGTTTTTATTATTGCGTAACTATACAAAACTAATAGATAGACATTATTTTGACCATTCCTATCATCATCTTTTGTTCTCTTCATCTTACAATCACAAAAGGCAATGTTTAGCTTTCATTTGTCATTCTTATTTTATTTAAATATGCTAAAACCAGCAGGCATAATTGAGTGAATGAACTCAAAAGCAGTTAAAGAAACGTTGTAGGGGTTTAGCAGATCTAAAGGCCAACTTTCACAGAGCCAGGCCTTGTCTTTCATCTTTTCGGTTTCATCAAATCCGGACCCAAAATTGTAGCTTGCATGTAAGCAGATTATCTCAAAAAGTAATATCGGAAAAAGGCCAATAGACAACTGCCACTCAGTTTACGACCGGTTATTTCGGAGGTATTATGAATCGTCATACAACAACCACGACTGTTCATCATCATCCTCATCTTAATGATCTGTTCATGATGAAGGAGTACAACTACGAAACTCATGCATCATCAATTATTGACGGTAAACCAGGTAAGCATAAATTCGTGGAGCAACGAAATATTCTGTATGATTTTTCTGCAGTTAAAGCATGAAACCGTTTTCATACCCCCAGATTTGTCAAACACAGTTCAGTCCAACTCCTTATTAAGTAAGTGAAGTTAAATGTACTTTTGCGAAGGTTTTTCGTAAGACTGTAAAAATTCCCAAAAGGATAATGCTTCTATTCTATCGTTTCTACGGATAGTTGGCTAGGTAAGCAAAAAAATTCTAAACTGATTCAATTCAGTACATTTTCTACATACGCATAGCAAAAAATTTTGCTCATAAAACGTATAGCTATACATGCTTATATTTTACACTCTTGTAACATAAGTAACTGAGAGGGCGATATGAAACAGATATTTTTTGCTTGATGTCCTCCTCTGTAAGTCACTCACTCTATCCCTGTTTTATTTATCTTTATCCTGTACGCTTTCTAGAAAAAATTGCATTTGAAATTGGATGCAAAGAGGGTCTCACTTTAAAAAATACAATGCTCGAGCTGGGGGAAGGCAGAATTTCTTATCTTTACTAATTCAAAATACAGTGTACTACCGTCTTTGCTGGTATACATTACAACAACCAGTTTCGTACTTGAAGCTACCCTTGTTGTTGTCGCAAAAGAGATAAGAGACTCTAAATCTTTGGATGCCACATTGGGAACAGGTATTAACTCAAGAAAAAATGTGAAAGTGGCCATCTTCGCTAGTTTTAGCGAACACAATGTTTAAGGGAACTTTGCAATAGTCTTGTGTAACCTGTGCAAACTGACTGGGCAGTACAAACTATAAAGGCACATGTGCAACAAGATAAGTAATGAATATCATAGGTAACTACCTAGTATCATATAATGTACACTTTGTAATCATAATCATAATATAATATTTTCATTTTCTTTAGAATTATGAATCGATCTTGTAAGCAGTTTCTATTTCAATATCGCATTCTCATTACATATTTAAATGATGCAAGTGTTTTAGCCTTTCTATAAGTATTCATTGTTCTTAATCTTAAAATCTTCGAAAGCTACAAGAGTCCAGCCTGTTAAGGCATGTATTTCTCGTAGGGGTAGTGTTGCACCAAAAGCAATTGTCTATAGGTATTACAACTCTTGTCCTTTTTTATTTTCGCAACAACAACCTGATGCATTCAAGTAAAATCTTTAGAAACTACGTTTGTTTCGACAACGAAATGAAATAAAAATATATGAAATGAAGAGGGAGAATACACGTTTCTTTTGATATTACAAAAACCCAACATGAAACACATCTATTTTGTGTGATATCCTCTTTCATCTTTACATCTCTATGGTACTTCTCAAGCTATATTAAACGAAATGTTAAAGCAAGCTCTTTGCGAAGTATGCAGGTTGCCTCGGTAAACACAAAAATTGAACACTATTTTCCACGAAATGAAAATGTGGCTCAAAATATTGGGAATGAAATTGAAAGAGCAGAAAACGGATTACTTTATGTTACTTCTTATTAACTCTTCCGCATGATCTATTATATTCACAAAAGGACGCATAAAAGTAAAAATTTTACCTACGTAGTTGCATCTCATAAAAGTTCACTTGGGTGGAAATTTGAATTCGATAAGGAACAGTGAGAGAAGGATAATGTAGGTGTACGCAAGTTTTATTATTGCTTCTGTTACTGATCCAAGGGAACGCTATAGGTATGAGATGAAGAGTAAGATGCATATGATATGAGTGTAATATAAAAATGAAATGCAAGTTCGTGCAAGCATCCGCGTAGTATTTTGAAAGAAATGTTAGGGATTATCATCATTTTTTTGAGTGTTTAATACTGAGCTAGTTCGTTATCCTTACTATTACTCCAAATTCTCGTATTTTTCTACCTTGCGTTCCTCTCGCATCTCTTGAGTAGTTCCCTGCAAAGGCTCGCCTACGACATGAAGACAACGTAACAATTCGCATTTACGGTTATCTTATGCAGGTTTTTAGAGAAGCAATGGCATATCATTAGCATTTTAGAGTTTGTGCAAAATTGCGCATTACACTAGCGTGGTTTTTGAGATAAAGTCTATTTCAATATTAAAAACTTTACTTGTTCTTTCCCTTTTCCTTTCTGTTTACTTATGTTAAATGCACGTCGCGGTGTAAATGATGAAGATTTACGTTTTTGTAGCACACGTCTGCTTTGTTCTAGAAATGCTTGTAATTTATAAACTTTTCAAATAGACTAAACTCCTCCTAAAAACTTTCAGATTTTAGAGTAGTCTCTAGTCTGCTTTTAGAAGGATGCAAGATACAAACTGTAAACTCTCATATCTACAGAGTCTCAGGAACGTTGACATTAGTAGAGAAATGTTAAGATTTGAATGTTTGTATTGTACGAAATGCATATTATCTTGAAAGCTTTTGTCCCTGAGAAGAAAACGCTACCCTAACCCATTAGCCAGACAACCAGATTCATTCACCGACCATTTGAAAAAAAAACCTGTGTGAGTCATAAAATTGTAGTTGATTCTCTGTCCCTTTGTCATTCACTTAATTATTAACGGAATTTACGCATTACGAAAGCGTAAAATACGTAGCTGGCCTTAATCAAAGAGGATGCAGTGCTTCTACTTTGCTCATAAAATAATGTCGATCCTCTTTAGTCAATAATGTCCTGCTAACAGGAGTGTCTTCAGTACTGTAAGGGCAAGACGAACAGCGAACAATAGTGCAAGCCTAATGGAACTTCCTTATGGTTTACATATTGTCGTAGATGTAATATACAATTGCAAATCCCATTAAGCATCGTCATTATTATGCCTCCCTGTACCTTTACCATCGCACTGTAATCATTACAGTACAGCGTACAGATTTTCTTCTGTGCATACTTACCTCTTTACTTACTTTACGTTTTGTCTCTACCAACAATGCAAAACGCGAGTGATAATAACAACAACAGTAACTTTAACATCAAGTCAATTCAGTAGTGGTTGGTGGTACCTTCATTCATTTGCTTTCTTAAGAGAAGTTTTTTTTCACTCTAGCATGTCTCGAGAAATTGTTATGCTGTTGCTGCATGCAGTCGTAATCATCACTGATTCATTGTATCCTACGTTAACCATCCCCATCACTAGACAGTATAATATCAACCATCAAACTGTTACGTACATCCCCTTCGATCTCATCGTCACTGTTGTCGTGTTTGCTATGGATTAAGTGTAGTGTAAAAAATCAATTTAAACTCCTTTTTCATTAATTATAATCTTCACACCCGATCCAGACAAAAATTTGTTCTTTGCTTGCTTGCCTATTATCATCCTACGTACGCGCGTGAGTAAAAATATCCAGCAATGGGGGAAAAGTGGACTTCCAAGGTTGAAGTGGACACGGTTTCAGTGTAGGTTTTATCAATGTGTCTAGCTAAATTAAAAAGAGTTTCTAAGTTTATTTAAATATGGCTGCCATTACATGAGCCTAATAAAAACTCGTTAAAAATCTCAGATTTTCAACCACTTTCAAATAAATCTCGAATCGATGGATTTGGTGTAGTGAAATTCATTAGAAATGGAGTGAAGCTTGCATGAATTATAATTCATAGGCGCCCGTAAGATGCGTACATCTTGTTTCATCTAGTAAATATTTAGTATTCAAAGCGAAGCAATAAGGTGAGAGCGTCATCAAATGAGTTCCGTGCTTGACAGAATCGTTTAATGTGAAAAAACTTTTTATCGACGAAACCTGTAATAATGTTATGTACTTTTTCAATATTGGACTGCTATCGTTTTAAAAGGTATGTAAAACAAATATATTTTCTTTGTGTGCCTACGTGCGCTTAAAATTCTGTTTTGAAAATAAATTAAGCAAATCACTAGGATTTGACAACGTATAGAAATTAAATGGTTGTATTAAACACACAATTTCTTCAAAAATGTTCAAAAGTTGTGACTACATCCGTCATCACAGGAGTCTATTCAAATTATATTGGTACATATCACATCATAATAATTGAAAATGACACACACCCCTGTCATATAAACTTGTTATGAAATGTATAAAACCTGTCGAAAGAGTAAAGAAAGCATATTGTACCCATGAAAAATCATAAAATTTGTTTTGTAAAATTATAAATCTGCAAAAACGTTTTTCCGGTTGCGCGAATTTCACGCAAATCCCTTAAATCAAACCACCCTGTTTTATTTTCTATTTTAACAGTCAACCATAGTTTTGAGTTTTGAGAAGCTTATCAGTTATCATGTTGCAAAATTATGGTTAAACTTTCCCACTAATTAATTACAGTCTTATCAGATAACACATAAACTTTAGACCGAGTGCGCGTGCCCGAGTACCTTTTCAAATAAAAATATATCAGACTTATTTATATTTATCAGAATTATTATCATACCCCGTGACTCACATCACGTAATTTATTTAGATTGTCGTAGGTTTAATTTAAAACTTCATGCTCATTGCTCTTTTCTTTGACAAGTGGGATTTACTTACGGTAAACTGTAAAAGGAATATGTACATAAGTAATTTTTTACTCAACTTAAACTTACCGTTTACAAGTACACTAAGAATGGCACAATTTTTTCGAGAATTCAAGCATGTTTATCGTAATCATCCGGAGTATGAAAACCTCGGCAAGGAAAAAGATTGCTAAGCTCACTATGACTTTACTTCACAGGTATAAAATAATATAATAAGCATTCCCAAGCCATTTCGAGGTACCCTCTAATGTGATAATATATGAAAGATGAAAGCCACAATATTTTTAAAGTAACAGGATGCCTTGTAGTCCTTTTCGTAATACGGTATTTTTGAAGGACGGAAAACCTCATGTTCATAGTTGAACCTTTGTACTGATATCTTACGCAGGCATCGTTCAATTTACGTCATAATTTCAATTCCTATTAACAATTCAGAAAAAACTTTAACTGAAAAGTATATTGGGATTTTATACGAGCAAAAAACCACATGTGTATCATCAAAGTATCGTATTTTTTTCACATGACAAGATTTTGTATATCTCCAGGTCGTGGGATGCCTAATTTCCTACATACGCTTGTAAAACTCTTGAGTGCTTGTAATGCTTTTTTTTGTGGAGCCTTCCAGTAATGAAAAAGCTATAAGCTTAAGCGTGTATAAATGTGAAAAAGTCAAAAGGCTCCAGGGCATAGTATTTGCGGAGGACCTCATCATTTTCATCATCATCATGATATAATCTTTTCTGTAGCTGATAATGACGTTCTCATTTTTTGCATTTCATAACTTTTTTCACTAGACCTTTTCTATAAAAATCCTGGAGAATACAGATGAACGCTGAAGATTAGATATGAAGGAGCAGCAAACTAGAATTTTTTTGTAAGTCATGTAGTCAACTAATCCATTTGAAAAGATGCACACATACAGCAAACTCCTGATAAATATTTACACCTTTTACGCGATAATTTTTTCTATGCTTCATTTCATTCCATAAAATGAAACGAGATATGTAGGTATATAATAAGAATTCCAAAACCTAAGCTCGTACTCGTACCTTATTTATTCGAGAACGCGGTGGAATTCATTTTTGAAGAGAAAATTGAAAAAAAACTTTCAAAGAAGATACCTATCTAGGGATGAAATGCAAACTGTACGAAGCGTTATAGTTTTTGATGGGTAAAAGCCATAAATTTGAGTGTACAAAAATACGAACGGAAAATACCAAGTAAACCCTTCTTCACGTAGTCATCTCGCGTCCACACGACAAAATCAGCTAGTATAATGTAGATAAGTATATAGTAGGGCAATAATGCATATGCGTACCTATGGGATGGTCAGCTAGTTATGATGTGTCCAAGCTTGAAACGTGATGTAGTTTTGTTGAGATGAAACTCGATAAAATATATTATGTTGCACGAAATACTAAAAAAAAAACTTTATAACATTCCTGTCTTTAGTCGCGTTTACGATATTGTGTTATATTGTTAATAAAACCATTAGAAAATTTAGTGGAAAGAGTAAATGGATGTTAGCTGGCATTGACGGGAATATCATCTTCATTATCAAGAACTTCATTATTCCCATTGTAGGCTTCCTCGAATATTTTTAAGCATATAGCGGTCACTCATGGACTAACCTCGAAGAAAATCTAATCAACGAGATCGCAGCATGGAGCATGAGGGACCACCACTAAAAAAGAAGTCGTGCCCATATACAGAGCTAAAATATTTTGCATGAATGCAGGCACTGCCTCTTAGAAGGTGCCACTAATATCATTGTCAAATCGTGCATTTTTAGCAAACCATTTTGCGACGTAGCAAAAAGCAGAATATGTTTTAGAGCCTTATGCTACCCATACACTTGGACTTATAAAATCTAGTGTTATTCGTAAGCTCCTCAAGATTTTCATTCCTCGAAAACGGGCAAAATAAGTACATTAATATTTTCTTACGTAATTAAGTACTACAAATACTGACCACTGGTGCATATAAGGCCTTTACGATATATTATTTTTCCGAATTATAATGTTCAAGGGCTGTTCTGACCAATCCTGAGCAAAACGTGCAACAATGAAGCACTAGGGGCAAACACGACAGAATCGAGAAAAAACTTCTATAAGGAAGCTAGTAAAAATGGAACAAGTGAATACCATGTCTCGCGAAAATAAAAAGACGAGACTCCAATTTCGTAGATGGCAATAATGCTTCATAGTTGTTTTGTTGTTCTTGTTACTGAAGAGCGAACGATGTAAAGGCGGATCTCGTTCTGGACTGGAAAAATATGCTTGGAGTTCGTGATACGAAAATTCATGAACATGGACAATCATTATTAAGTGAAGTACGATACGATCATCATAATCATTATTATTACTAGACAATCACGAAATCATCCTCGTCGTTCCCCTTAGATCATAAAACAAGATATTATTTTGGAATATTAAGAAATTGTGCGAAAGGGATGAATGTGTTGTAAAGACTTTAAAATTATAATATTGTACTGGGCCATAGCTAGGACACACAGAGATGATATGCATCATCAGCTAGTAGAAACAATGAGATGTACATGAATGATAAAGATACCAATAAAGATTAGTACGTAATTGCAATTTGGTCTATGTAAAACAAAATGTAAGTATGCTTTTCTGTATAATTTCTAGATTTGACCCACCAAGACTCACTAAGAGTGCATGGATGCACGTGTTAATAACAGTCACTCCAGGATCTCTCTTGTACTCAGCGTATTCTGCATTCAATTTTTACATGATTAAAAATTGTTTGATTGATTACAATTACAAGATTGATTTGTTTGAAGCCTAATAAAATCACCAAGGAAACTTTTGATGCTGAAGACTGTGGCTAAACTTAGCTATAAGCTTGAGTGAACTCTTATGTTCATTTTGGTGTTTACGTTTGGGTGTACTTTTGAAGTGATAACCTAAATTTCCCTTTCGTGCGTGTACTTAACTTACACTTACAGTTTGAGCAGGATACCTGCCAGTGTTTTTTAAAAATTGTAAACCAATAGCAGAAAGAAGCTACATCAGTGAAGAATCAAAAGTATACATTTATGGTGTCTTGAGAGATACGAAACTTTAGTAATACGGAGGCATTGTGTTGCTTAGTGTTCTCAATCTCCACTTAAATAAATTTTAATTGAACCTCGAGGTGTAACTCATCTCCATATTATAACAAATTCATTACCAAGAAAACGGAAGTACAGTGAGATGACTTCTACTTTGCATTTTCTTAGGTACAAGAAAGTGTAGTAGAATTAAGTAGTTTTTGTAATTTTAATTCTTACATGAACAATGTTCGTGTTGTATTAATCGCGGGTAGGAGGAAACTTAGTGTTCTGAACAATAAGCCGTTAATAAAACAAGGGAAAAGAGGAACAAAGGAGATCATCAGTTGTAAGCTTCGTCTTTGACTTGGAGAGACAGCTTTTAAGCGACATTAAATTTATGTTTTGCCAAGAAATAAAAGGATGGTAGGACAAGTTGTAGTATTAAAAAAGGAAAGAATGGATCAAGAAAAGAAGACTCAGATTCTACATCTACGGAGAAAATCCGTTTGCATAATGCCATTCTTCTCCAAAATTTGCCTTCTAGTCATTCTCCTCTTTCAACTGTGTTCAGGTAGGTACATCCTGGAAGAATATAGTATTTCCCCGTTTAAGCTATCAAATACCCCTTTTATTTATGCTTTTCCGTGCTTAAGTGCCACATACTAGAGAGAAACACAAACTTTAAGCGAACACGTCTTTTATCTTTTGTTATTAAAAGGAATCTCTCGCATTTACTTCTCCCCATTTTCTTTCTTTCTCTAGAATGTACATAAGTTATGTATAATCTTTAGATTGAGTTTGCTTTTTTCCATCTTTCTCACGCTTTTCCAACTGTTGATGATTGCGTTTTTTTGCCAGTGCTTTTCCTAATTGTACAAAGCGTAGAAAAGAGGAAAATATGTACGTGCTTTACTAGAAGCAATTTCGTTATGAAGGAAGAAAACAAAGTCTAGTCAATATAACGTAATTTTCTAAACCCTTTTTTTGGCACTACGAAGTTTCGCTGTAAGATAGGCTTACATTTTGTTGACAATTTACCTCTCACATTTTATGACAAGTCTAAAAAGAACACAAGCTTTTTCAAAATAAAGTTGAACGGATAAAGCCACTCAGAATGTAGAATTTGTTGCTATTGTATGTACATTACTCAGTATTGAAAAGAAATGATTTAAGGGACGAATAGAATGAGAGAGAAACAAACTACTAAACGAATTGTATGCAGAAAAGCCTTCAATTGGCTTGGATTTAAAGCGTTAAAGCCTGTCGCTCAAAGCTACTTTAATACTATTTTCACGTAGCAAAATTAGATGCTCGTTAAAAAAGTGTCATTTAAACATGATGGCTTTCACTGCTTTGTGCTCATTTCAAACTCAATGTGTTTGCTATAGTAGAATTCTTTTTATTTAATATAATTTGTATGTATAATTGATACTACCTTTTAGACTGTAATGGAGACTTGGAACCACCATTTTTGACGCCGGTAATATTCCGTGTGAGTAGTAACTTTTGGAGAATCCACGAAGACCAACCGGTAGGAGATTCTGTAGCTGATATTAGACCCACTGGAGAATCTGGGTCCGTGAATGTAACCTATTCAATAGAGGCGTCTCATTTTGGAACAGACATCTCCGATCATTTCCAAGCCAATACTAGAGCGAGGGGCTTTGGAAGAGTAATCCTGAAAAAGTCCTTTCAGGGAATGGTAAGTGTAGTCATCGAATACAATAAAAATTCTAAATGTTATTATTTTGAAATTATTAATATTTGATTAATTCATAAAAAATCAAGGTGGGAAAAGAGTTTCTAGTTAGAGTTGTTGGGACAGTTCAACCCTCTGAGAGAAGAACTGTAACTGAAGTTCGTGTACGAATTGAAGGGCCAGCAGGGTTCCCCGAAGACCCTAGTCCAAGCCCGCCGAAGGTAATAAAAAAATCGATTCGAAGAAAAATAAGAGGTTTATTTGGTTTCTTATTTTTCATTGTATAATCATACCCTTTTTCCATTTTTATTGAGCTTATTGAACTATTGTCTACTTTTAAATTTTAGAATCAACCATCCCTGCTTCCACCTTCCGGAGATAGAACTCCACCTCCGCCACCAGACTTGATAGTAAATAATTACTTTCCTGGTGGCCCGGGGGCTACAAGCTCATCTCCATCAACGTCCATATCAAATGTGCCAAGTAGCAGTAGTAGCACGGCTTCTTCGGTATCCGAAGACAGTGCCAAAAGCCAAGAAACTACACAACCACATGACATTACCTCATCCTTTCAACCTAATATCCCTTCATCAAATAATTATAACTCATCTTCTACTGAGATTGCGAAGCAACCTTCTACTAGCACGTTCGCTCCGGAATATAACGTTTCCTCTGCAAATGATCCTCATCTTACCTATCCAGTGGATCATGGTACGAAGGTTCTTCCCGAATTCCCAGATAATGATCTGGGAGAAAGCATAGTGAAAGAGAACCGAACCAGTGTTGGAAATGGAATACCACATCAGAAAGAAAGTGGAGATGCGGGAATGGCGCTTGTCACTACCATTCCTATTGTCGCGATCCTGGCAATCATACTTATTACCGCGGCAACTTTATATCTTGTTAACAAAAGAAATAAAATCAAGAAAAGACCTGTAAAGGAAGCTGTAAGTGTAATTTACCATTATATAATATTTTGTATGTACATACGGCAACAAAGAAAAACTTATTTGTATGAATTTCCGGTTTTGACAGAGAAAGGAATCGGCAGTTACGATAAGCAGCAATAATACACTTTCTGGGGAAGGTGAACCTCCAACTGCACTACAACAATGGGTCGGAAAAAGAGCGCAATCTAACAGATATGAGTCATGGGCTCCAGATGCAGTTCCAACTCAGGTAGATTTTGCATTAATTGATCCAAGGAAAGAATTTTTTTCTTTTTGTTATTCGAGATTTCAATATTTCTTGTTGCAGGCAAGGGATAGATGGGAATTCCCACGACATCATCTGCAAATCGGTGGAATTCTGGGAGAGGGTTGCTTTGGACAAGTATGGAGGTGTGAGGCTCTGAACATAGATGGCAAAGAAGGAACGACTACTGTTGCAGTAAAAACGCTAAAAGAGTCTGCCGGAGATAGAGAACGACAAGACTTACTTTCAGAACTTACTGTTATGAAAATGCTAGACCCCCATCCAAATGTGGTCAAGTTACTCGGATGTTGTACCGACAAAGGTAAGGGGTTTTCAGGACATCATAATTAGTTTTTTTATAGTTCAATTATGTAAACGTTTTATTCATTGGATTGGAACAGATCCAATTTTTGTCATCATGGAGTTTGTGCCTCTGGGAAAGCTTCAAACTTACCTTAGAAGTTCACGAGCTTCACATTACTATGGAAATCTGCATGGAGACTCTACTTCGCTTTCAGCTAAAGATCTAACTTCATTTTGTTATCAAGTTGCGAGGGGTATGGAGTATTTAGCATCCAAAGGGGTAAGTGAAAGTATAAATATGGGTTTTGCGTTGTCATTAGAAAATCTCAATGGATAATAATTTTATTCCTTTCAAAATCGAATTAGATCATTCACCGAGATTTGGCTGCCAGAAACATTCTAATAGATAAGGAACGCGTATGCAAAGTTGCAGACTTTGGTTTTGCAAGAGATGTTGTGGACAACCATGTCTACGAGAGAAAGTCAGATGGACGTCTTCCAATTAGGTAAGCTGCATAAATTATTACGAGATTTAAAAAGAACCGTTTTATATAATTTAAAATAATTGTGCAATTATCTATTACTTTTTTTAAAGATGGATGGCTCCCGAAGCGCTCTACGATAATATCTTTACCACAAAGACCGATACTTGGAGCTTCGGTGTTTTGCTATGGGAAGTCATCACACTAGGTATTTTAATTTCTGAATAATTTGATTTTCTGCATCTGTGCATTAACCATTTTGGAAGAAAAATTAACGTATTTTTGCAATTTTCGAAAATAGGGTCTACGCCTTATCCAGGAATGGCAGCTGCAGAAGTGATGAGAAAAGTGAGGGACGGTTACCGTTTAGAAAAACCTGAACACTGCAGGAGAGAGTTATATAATATTATGTTTTATTGTTGGGCCCACAATCCCGATGATCGCCCATCGTTCTCTGATTTAGTAAATTTCTTAAGTCATTTATTATTTAGTGAAACCGATTATATAGAATTAGATAGATTTCCAGATCATGACTACTATAATATGGCTAGTTTGAGTGGAGAAAAACTGTAACTAACGTTCAATAATTTATTACTCTGGGCGGTATCTCCAAATAAATATAGATATATATTTAGGTATTATGTATTTTATTAGTGGTTTTTATACGAGAATATATAAATATTCCAATTTTAATTCACGTGTGACGTTGTTGATAAGCTCTCAAAGGAATTTAGTTTTCATACTGCTAAAACGTATGTAAAATGCAGAATAAAATAGACATTTTCTGTCCAATAATCTACCGTTTCTTTTAATAATTTGCAAGGCTAGTTGAACAAACAAAAAGCTCCAATTAATCTAACATTTAAATTAGTAATATACATGTACATAAATTGATTATTTATTGCATAAATACGTATAATTTCGAGATAAAAATTTACTTGAGGGTACAATAGCTGATGATGATACATAAATACATATAATGCATCGTTTCAGCCAAAATCACACTTTAAATATTTGGGACAAGTCACCACAGTTCATTATGTACATAACCTGGAAGGTGGGACTAAAATTTTTTGATTGTGCTGCTGTTTTTGGCACTTTGTTAGAAAATATGTAGCCAAGCCTCTAACTAGGATGCGTTAGGACTAATCGATGCTACCTTCCATTCCGTTGGAGAGTTCCAGACTGGAGCATAGCAGAGCACTTCCTTCACTCTAGTTTCGTCTATTTCCAAAATGGGACGCTGTGGAAATTTTCCTAAAATAATGAAACAGTACGCCCTTACAATTAATAAACCTGTAATTAGATTTACTTCTATCATTCAGATCAAACAGATTAACATGATTCTTACTCTCAGCGAGGAAATCTATAGAACCATCATCTCTTTTCAAGGCCCACTTGAGCCCGTGTGAAAAGAAAAACTGGTTTGCATCGCAGTAATACCGTCCCACAGTGTGGTTTCGCGTATCTTCACGTGCGATACTAAGAATTTTTGAGGTTTGGGGCAATGTGGAAAAGTCGGTTACTACGAAAGCAATCACAAGAAATAAATGTAATAAGCTTTTTTTAAATCCAAACATTTTATCTTTCTATAAATTTCAATCTACTTACTCATTCCTCCACTCCCATATGAAAATTGCATAGATACGCTTTCCGTTTCGTCAATTGCGCATTGCAAAATTCCACCTTCACTGACAGACCCAGTTGCGAGAGGATAGCCTACGCAGTTACGTGACGTGTTATCCACAAAATTATCACAGTCTTCGCTCTTCAACAAGTCGCAACTTTTTTCCAGATATCTTTTCGCCATTTGACAATCATTTGTTGACCGACAAGGAGTTATTTTCATCTTGGGTCTGGAGGATACGTCAGTTGAGCAGCATTCAATAATATCATTGTCTTGGTCAAAAGTTATTCGCAGCTTTGACGATCCTCCTGATTAAATGCAGTTATTTTGTTTCATTTAATATGAACTTTATTATTTGTCCAGCCCCACCCATAAAAATATGAATTGAACATCAAAAGGATTAAGATTTAAGTTTAACGTACCCGTAAGACTTTCCCTTTCATAAGTTAAAAGGTTCTCCTCACCATCACCAGTCACCATAGGCTTTACAGTTTCTACAAATTTCAAGTCGTTTTTACGCTCTTTTATTGTAATCTTAACAATGTGTTTCGGATATAATAGTCGAATTTTAACAATGCGGTCTTTACGTTGAGGAGGCATCAGTCTCAGATGAATCTTTTCATAACGTTCGCCACTCACACGACACAAGTAATTTCCCCAAGTATCATTCATAGCTCCTGGACCCCTCCATTTAATATGGAAACCAGATGCTACGTCAAACGTAACACTTTCACTGAGTGGGACTTCTTGCAGCCGCTAAATATGCAGTAATTACAGTAACACGTTACTTCATATTCTCACTTAAACCCTTAAAACTTAAACCATCACCATACCACCACCACCATTTCCACATGCAAAAGTTTTCTTTCGATTAAACAATTACTTACTCCAGAGCTCAGAGTCTTATAAAGTTGGACTTGCGCATTCTTCAGTGACGTTGCGCAAGGCAGAGTCACCCACTGATCACGCTGCTTAGCTCTCACTAAGATTGTTTGATTCGCTGGAGTCACAGAGTCTCCAATGAATACATGCTTTCCTACAAACAAAAACATATTAAACGAGAAAAAAACAAATTGTCCACATTTAGAACATGCATGCCTACATAAAGCAATTAACGTAACATCAACGGAATGTGCCACTTATCAGATGACCACAAAGCTCATTGTCCAATGTAAATGTAACTACTACGGTCAATTTCATGTAACAATAGCACAGCGTGTAATTTTTTCGTAATATATCATTCATCCATCAACATTCATCAGTAACTGCCATCAGGACAAAAGTAGTTTGTTGTAGTCCCTGAAAATCTCTTCTTTAATTATGCATCGACCCATAAGCAATCTGATGAAATCTATCGGCAAAAGTTTAATTCGGTTTTTCGCCGCCCGTTCAAAAGAAGGAAATGGAATAGAATTTTTGCTTCCGTGAATTTTGTCAGGAGAATGCACCTGCTCCCTGACATCACGACAGATAAATCCATTAAAATTTTACCACAGGAATCTAAATTAGTTTTATTAATTATTTTTACTATTAGATAGCAATTACGTGCATGCGCTATGGAAAAAACTATACATATCAATTAGTAATCTTGCCCAAGCAGATATAATTCATAATTGGCAATAACTATTAAATTGGGCGATTCCTTTGTGTAATGTAAATGTCACTGCCACGTCCACCACCGTAATCTTATTGCTTCTACATCTATGCAAAGCTCTTTTAGTTACTGATGAGCCCCTATCCTGCTGACAGATGCAGCGGCGTTCATACACTCTCTCAGAGTACAGCAATTGATCATAAAAACTTTTGTGTCACAATTTTGTGTCCAAATGGATTGTAGTACAAGCCTTTCCATTTACATTTGACTCGACGCGTGATTAATGATAGCATGATTAATACGTGCAAGGCTATAGTGCGTGCAAAAAAACGAAACCTCTTCCAGGAAAGGTGTGACAATGGTACAAATACAGAATGATATAGCAAACTACCTAGGAAGTTTTCCGTAACCTAATATTAAGTCTTTGTTTGAAGCCCTCTTGTAAAAGCCATTTGAAGATGGTATCATGCAGAAGGACATAAGCATAATTTTATGTTCTTTGCTTTGACATGACTTTGTAAAAAAAACTATATTTTATTCCTAACCATTCCCTCCCTTCCCTTCTAAAGATTTTGAGATATGCAAAGAGCATTTCAACAAAGCTATCATTTCCCAGTCATGCCTTATGTCAACAATCACATTAGCAAAGCGAAACTTTATAAACTCTTTACCTGGGACAAATAAATAGATATGTGTAGCCAAAGCCGGGTCCTGAATGCTCCGACAAGTATAATTGCCAGTTTGCTGTTCACTAGTGTGTGAAAAAATAACGGATACTGCGTATGAATAAGTTTTTGGGTTGTTGAAATCTGGGGCTTTGCGATACGTCTCAGTTTTTACGATTGGCATCTATCCAAAAAAAAGTTCAGTAAAGATTACCATGATGACTTTATGACTAACCAAAAATGAACACATTTTGGACATGAACTGTTTAAACAATATGCAGTTTTCCTTACTCCAGGTCCCTCATATTCAAACTTGACGGGGTACGAGGCATTGCACGTAAGTTGGATAGATTTCCCATCCCAAATATGATCTTCGACTTTTAGAACCGGCAGTGTAGCATCTTCTTGTAGGGGAAGACCTCCCCCTGTTTCTGCTACCACACGAACATCTTTTCCGGCGAAATTCCGCTCGCAGACCCCTAGTCTCGGTGTGTTGTGAGCGGTTCTTACTGCATTATTACTGCTACTATTCAAGCTCTTTTTTAGTTTTGTAGGTGGAGGATCCTTAACAGAACGACTAGCACTAAGCACATTATCCACTAGTAATATGAGTACAACAACAAGGGTTAAACCTCCTCCGCTATATTTTCTCTTTCTGGCCATTTCTGAAAATTTTGTAGAAAGTTTGATTGTTACTATGCCAGAGAGACCTTCAAATAGCTCTTCTTTCTACCTTAAGATCAACTTTGAAAATGAAGTAAGAGATTTTGGTTCCATTGATGACTATATGGTTCGCGGGTTGGTAAAGGTTGGTAAAGAGGATGAGTCAACAACAATCACAATCACTGTTTCGCACCTTTGGCTACAACACATGAAAATTAAGCGTCGTCTATGTGATTTAAAACATGATGTTTGTGGGATGAATACAAGTTGTGGTAAAATGATGATAATGTTGTTGTTGATGTCGCTATTATTCAAAGTAATGATGGGCCATCAGCGACTGAAATTGAGCTGCGGTTTATTTTTTCGGCTCCGCTCTACAAAAAATAGAATCACTGTGTGATGACGAGTATCGCTCAAAGCATTTTTACTGACACTGGCTCACAGAAAGTCTTAAAAAGACATCTGCCTCAGCAATTTAATCCTAAATTTGCTTGAGATAAAACTGCAAAAATGTTATCCCAGAGAAGATGTTCTGCCTTTGAACGGCAGCCTTAGCCTTACTTTAACTACTGCATGATGTGATTGTTATATCGATTATTATTTTTTCCGCAATAATATATTACATACGTATTTTTGCATGTGAGCAACAAAATGTATACGTAGTTGCTCCTCGATTATGAAGCAGTTTAACGTTATTACTACTGCCACCACTTAAAAAGCTAAAACGATACTAAAACAAGTAGTGTTATTAATCCCATCCTCAAATCAACTTTTGCATCGTTTTTTTTTCTCCACAAAAACTCTTTTTGGCAAAAAATGCTCAGAGTGCAGACAAATACGTGATTATATTTTAATTTGGATGAATGCCAAACCAAACTCTGGTGAAGAGCATAGGACAGACACTTTAGCGTAAGTACTGCTGAGGGGGAAAATGAACAATGCAGAAATATTGTTTCAGCTTAAAAAAGGGTGATGATGAGGATGATCGTAAAGGTATAGATCGCACTTTACAAGGGTGGTTATGGAAAAACAAGGCCCAGCACATTTTATACATGGGCAATCCACAATTGTTGTTTAACATGAATATTAATTGCATTCTCTAGAGTGGTACGAAAGGAATGACGTTGAGAAACAAAAAGTATCAATGTACTGATATTTTATGCACGTTTAACAGTATGGAAATAAGATATTGTTAACTCCTACTCCATCCATCCTATTGTATAAATAGATGGGATGAAATATAATTGAAATGACTGACTGATGAGAACGATAAATAGATATGGCATGTCCATCTGAATAAAAGTGAATACCTGATCTTGACTCTGTACTGGGTCTTTTAATTTGTAGGTGAGATGTAGCTCTCTGGAAGGCGAGCGGAGGGCTATTAAGTAAAGATCAATATCTTAAGCAAACCCTCAAACTTCTAAGTTAACTTTACAAAGGGAAATATTATTGGAACTGTGGAAATCTTTTATGTTTGCTACGCTATAATAGGTTACAAAGTTGGATGCTCGTTTTTTTACAGGATTAGGCTAATATTCCTTTGTGCTCTATCGGTTCTCGTATTGCTTTGTCATCTTTATAGAGGATCTCTGTTGCTAAATCTCCTACAGTTTCCCATTTTTCCATGAATTATATATTTTTTGTTTCCATTCCATGCGCCATCACCGACTGGAACCTGTAGAAGATCACACGTCAACATGACATGGCAACACAGCATGTCAGTGGGGAAAAATTTCGACTAATTATTGTGCGTCAGAGCTAACTTGGGTATATGCAAATATGCACCATGAGAATCTAAAATTCAAGCATGTAATCAAGAGATAAAACCCCATATTCAAATGGAGAGTCACGTAATATGGAAGAATTTAAAAAACAAGTTGTTCTTCATCTTCACAATTATATTCCAATTGTCAGATCCATTTTTATAGAAGATGTAGCTTTAAACCCATGTGGTAATTTAAAATGTTAAAATGCTGTATAAAATTGAGGAACAACGAGACCGAGACTGATTGTTAATCTAATACCTTTGAAACAAAAAAACTATGGAGACTCCACAAAGTAATAATATTTTAAACGTTTTATTAGTCACGCTCACGTAGTCTCCAGAAAACTGGTCTACTTTGAAAACAAGTCCACAAATCTAAAATTTTATGATGAGCCCAGTTGTAAAAAAGTAATTGTGATAAACTCACTAGAAAAACAACTACTGGAATGTTCTCACCGACAGTAAACAAGCAAAACAAAGTAATGTGACGTAACGACTCACGACTTACCACATCAATACTCTTAACATGACTAACAATATCTTACCAAGACGCACTAACAATATAATCATTGCCAGAATTGTTGTTATGTATGTCAGCATGTAGTTAGTGTACGCAGAATAAAGAAACGACAACTAATACCATCTCAATAACGACAATATAGTCATCGTCATGCCTATTTAATTGCAATGATGACTTCGTAATGAATATTACTTAATAGAATATTCTGAGCTAAATTCTTATCTTCATTTTTCTCTTCTGCGTATACATTTTCGATACATACTCGAGGATGTCTGCTGTGGTTCAAGATGACAAGATATCAAGGTCAGCTTAAAGAATGGTTTTATGATTAAAGTGTTCATGACCCTATGAATGAGGAATGAAGCCTTTTACTCGCCGCTTCAATGAATATTGGTCTTATTGCTTAGAGATGTTCGTCATTCGCCTACGTTATTTTTAGTTCTTGGTTAAGAACCTCGTGAAGAATATTATCAAAGTTAATTCACAAAGGCAAGGTCCAATAAAGAACGAGATTTTTTAGTGACTGCGAATTACTGAAGACGCTGCGTAAACAAACAGGAAATGCAATTTGTTGCTTAATCTTACTAGGTCATCTAACAATGAGAATGTAGCATATTGAACGATCGTCTTTGAAACAAACATTGTAACATAAATTTTCTCACTATAATCTTCTTTTTTCATTAGTTCTATCATGTGTGAACCCCGCAAAGTCCGTTAACCTGATGAGAGTAAACAAAGGTGAGCCAAGATTTAATTCAATAGCAAAAAATATCTGATGGTTTACATCTGAGGTATTGATGGGATGTCGGTTGTTCGCACGTTTCAAAAAATGTTTAATGATGCTAGATCTATTTCCTCCCTTTCTGCTTCATGGAATTCTCTTACTATGAAGTTCATGCTGGAATAAAAATTTATGTTCCGCAGTAGTTTTTGTCTGGAAGCAATCAGCCGTTAAGATTTAGGTGCAGCAAACAAAAGCTCTATAGAAAGGATGGGCATCTTATTAACGTAAGAATGTATAAGATTTATTTTTAAATGTACGTATTAAATTGTAAGACAGGGGTTCATTATTTCTAAAATCGTTAAAAGACCTTCGCCTTCATCTTCATACTTTTCTCATAAAGGATTCAAGGCAATGAAGTTTTGTGGAAAATATTCCAAAAGTTACAGAAATAAATACCAACGAAAACTGTTGCTATGAGTTTAGTCAAAGGTATCAAAGTGGTTATGGATAATATAATCCTTTAAGAAGAAGGCGAGCTTGCCTTGAACTCATTCATTCATATTACAATTAAAATTTACTTAATAATTTGTAAGATTGAAAACCAAGTTCTACACATACTTAAGAAAAAGAAATAAGGTATAAGATCTAGAAATAATCATGGAAAAGGGATCATGCATGCCTAAGATATGGAACTTTGGTGAAGAAGACTAAGGAAATTGTTTAACATTAAGAATTTCTCCAGCACATTGTAGGCACCAAGGATTATGACCAAGTTCGATATGCCAGTTTGAAGGCTGAATTATTAGAATTATTCGTTCAGCCAATGCGCACGTGTGGATTAAATGTTGGGACAGAATTTATTCTGAAGAAAACACCCATATTACTGTTTATGTTCTAAAAACTTTTTTCAATCGTTCCTTATCTTAAATCTAGTTTTTGCTGTATGCATCGAACCAAAAAATACTGTAACCTTGGTTATGTGATCGAAATTGATATCGTAACGAGTATTAAAGTAATAAAATCACTTTAATTGAATAAGATTGCCACAATAGAATTTGTAATTAAGGACATGCATTAAATTCCAAGCATATTTAAAGGGCTAATGGCTTTAAAATTTATAACAAAAAATATAAATACCCTTTAAGATACTATAGCTACTTATTTTGCATAGCTGACGCAAAGTGTTTTTTATTATTCAGCGAAACTACAGTTTTAAAGATGAGTTTAAGCAAAGTTTCAAAGTATTCGTTTGTTTAAAGTGCTAACTGTCTTCAAAGTACAGTATTCCTTAAGGATTAGGCATTCTTTATCCTCATAAAAAATGGTAATGTGTGTTACAAAGAAACATGACAACAGCTAATATTTATACAGAAAAAAATATGCCATAAATCACGATGTAAACGGCAACAAGGTGGTTGATATTAAAAGTGATAATTAAAAATGACTGCGCTTTGTTCACCAAGTAGATCAGTCAGGTAGAAGCAATTGTTGCTGCGACAAACGGATTTACAACATTTCCAAGAAGCACATTTACTTTTACACGTTGCATGAAAATGTTTATATGACTCATTACACCTCCAGCTGTACTTCACAACTCAAAAGTTAGAGATGCAAAGATCTTAAGTACTAATTGGGCACTTAAGATGCAGACGTTCTCCAAACAATATTTACAATCACAACTGCCCGTAAACTAGTACAATTTTAACATGAAAAGAAAATATGTATATGCTTGGACCAAGTGCAGCATGGAGTGTTATATGAATATAAGCATCGATCATAATTCATAACAACTATTTTATTCGCAAAATATCATAATTCAATCTTTTGACAACAAACATCTAAAGGAAGTATTCGACCAATAATTCTTTCTTATAATTGACCCATACCAAATACTTCATAAGTTTACTTTCCAAGGTTGACGTCCTGAAGCCAAAGGAGGAAGCGTTCTACACACTTATCCTTTTAAATAATCGTGAGAATCCATTTATTATAATTTATGCCAAAAATTAGTTAAAAAACACCTTGCTTTCGGGTTGAATCTTCAAAAAATCTATGAAAGGATTTCCTTTCGACGCAAAATTCAAATTAAAACAAAATATTTTATTTAAAAAGTGTAAAACATGAACATACTCAAAATTACGTAATTAACGTAAATGACATAAGTTGCACACGACTTCGTATGCCTATGCCTTCGTAACAAACTTTCATTTCATTTACAGGAAGAAACATTTTTTACGAAGAGGACCCTTACCAAAAATTATCACAGTAATAAATTACGTACCTATCTAGAATTGTTAGGTCTCTGCACGAACATGAGGGTGAAGTATTCTAGAAAATCTTCGGGATATTGTTACATCGTCATGAGTTCAAATATGAGGAGTGGGAGTAGTTTCAGTTGAAATTTGCATGCACGGGTTCGTTAATTAATGTGGTTCGTGACGTTTTCTCCCACAACGTATACAATCGATCAGTACTAATTTTGTGGCTACAAAATCTAATGTGTTGCACAGAAATAATCCTCTATCATCTTCATGAAACCATGACCTCCGCAAATATTCATGTGTGCGTTTAATTCGATACCATAGAGAGTACACTACGCACGACATTTTCTAGAAAAATCAATCAATCTCACGAACGCTAATGCGCATGTCAAATTATCGCACACGGCTAAACGAATCACCTGAAATGAAAACATCACCATTATAAAATACATGCATAAAAAATACAGATATGTACATACGTATCATCAACTCATGAAATCTCCTATGGAAAATTATTTGATCGTCACTTACAAATTTGAAACTACTATGCAATTATATTATATTATACATTAATGCCTTCCTTCCTGTGGTAATACAAAGTAAATGCTATTGCGTGAATTCTTTTCTTACTTTCATAGCTCAAATGGTGTCAAATGGAAAGATACGTTGTATTAGAATTAAAAGCTTCTACAACAGTTTCGAGTAGACAAAAGATAAAAAACAGGATATAGGATATTGCTTATCTGTAAAGAAAGGGTATCTTTAGTTGAAATCTAGAAACATGCTACTGTAGAACCTTCGCAGTTTTTATTTGGCATGTTACCTCACCTCAAACCTACTAGCAAAAACTATATGGGTATACTTTCTTTGGGACATGTTATGCTTAGGGTAAATTTCAAAATTAAAAAAAGCAATTGTCAAACCAAAAATCGACAATTATGTACCTACGTTATGTAGCCCATATCTATATGATCATACCCCGATCATATTATGAGGTAAGGACGATTTCTTTTTCATCAAGCCACAAAAAGTGACAGCGGCATGAAAAATTACGATAGTTTACTGTGATGCAATGAAGCATGTAATATAACAAAGGTGGATTTTAGAGTTCTTGAACTTTGCGTAGAATATCCGGCAATCGTATTCACAAAAGGTTTCCTAGCACATTCTCCACACAAACATTTAGTTTTTCTAAAGGACTAGTCGAAATTTGAATGGTTTGGTAGTGCACCTTAAAAATTACTAAAAGATGCTTCGTTATATCATGCGTGTAATGCTTTTAAAAAATTCGAATTGTCAGTTTAGTTGACTGACAAGCTTGATGAAGAGCAATTCTCGTTGTTAGAATTTTTTACGATTTTATTTCCGATCTAATGCTTCAATTGACAAGGTTTCGTTTTCGAAAAGACTACTTAAACAAATCAATTCATTAGGGAGATAATATACAATGTGACCTTTCAAAAAAGATTAATAGCAAAGTTATAATTTAAAATATTCATGACAACATGGAGTCAAACAAAGTGAGTAGAACTGTGTTGGTATTAACCTGTCTGGCAAGCTCACTCTGGGCATTCGAGACTGAGTTATATTCTGAAAAGGATAGGCGTGGTAAGTGAACAAGTGGAAATAATATTGAACAATGCGGAAAATTTCCATTTCGTTTTGGAACGGATGTGAATACATGTCAACGAGGAAATTATGAAACGTAAAAAAAGTGTATAAATTTATTTCTCTTCTGTCATTGCAGGACAGTCGATAAAAATTGACATAAGTGATAATGACTGTACAGAGTTGCCTCTATCGTGGCAGAATGGAGTTGCGTCTGTGGATACCCTTGGAAATTGCGTCCAATTTTATGATGAGCCAAAATGCCAAGGAAGTTTGACAGTGATTCAACCTTTCCACATTATCCACCAGATGGATTTGGCGCTCATTAATTATGCCTTTCGTTTGCGAACAGCTTCACCATGTGGGCCAAAGTTAAAAGGAGGAAATTATGTCATTCAAAATGCTGCAGATGCGTCTGTAAGACAAAAGATATAATTTGTAGTTTTTAGTTAAAAACTTTAAGAGGAAGAATTATAGCCATTTTATCAAAAATGACAATGATAGGTCATGGCAGCTCTCAATAAACATGGGAATTTCGCCAAAACTTTTACAGTTAATACCACTAAATCAGCTGCAGTCCCAAAAAATCAGCAGTGGGAAATACTCGAGGTTAAAAATAAATTAAATGGAATCAGTTCTTTATCTATATTTTTTTTACAAATAAGTCTTCAAGTGAAGAATATATTTGCTTGTAGAAGTCAAATAGTGAATACTCATTAAAGCCGCGAGAGAACTCGGACAACTATCCTGTTAGTTTTGACGAGGAATCATTGAAGAAAGGAGTGATAAAACGGAAGTCATGGAAAATTATGAGTGTGGGAAGAGGCAGATACATTATCAAAGATGTTGCCACTCAACGGTGTCTCTACAAAACGTAAGAAAAATCTCAAGACTTAAGGTATGCATGTCCATGGAGATTTATGATTTAAGTTTGTGAATTATTACTGCAGAAATTCAGGGGAAGTAGAGGAGCATTCGTGTCGCATTTGGTCTGTAAATCAAGAATGGGTAAGGAATCAAGCTTTTGTTACTCAATTCCTTCAAGGTTTTTTAAGGAGGAAAGAATTTTTATTCAGGTTTTTCGGACCATCCTTGGAGACTCGCCATCAACAAAGCCAAAAGCTCAGGTTGGAGGCGGTCTTAATTTCAATATTCTTTCTAAAGTGGCTACTTCACGGCCTCCGACCAAACCCCCTCCACAGTTTTACCCAATTCACTTTAACGTTAGTAAGCTGGCGGAAATCAAGAAATTTTCGACTGCAGCCCCATACACAATCCGAAAGAAGATTAAGCGTGGACCCCGGCCCAAAAATAAGTACGTTGACGAGCCTTCCCTGGATCTCAAGCCTCCTGGATTGCGTCCAGCGATTCCAAAACAAATATCTAGCAGCAACAACTTTTTGCTATTTAAACCTCCAAATGGAGTTGCTAAGGATAGCTACTTGCCCGAATTCATTCCATCCGATGACTCAGACCTTCTCCCAACCAAGGAGATGATTAAGTCGTCTCCAGAGTATAAGCTATACGTTGACATTGTTAAACAATATTTGGCTCAGCAGCAGCGGCAAAGTTTGAAAGAAAGTGAAAAAACGGTGGAACAAGACGATGATGATTATGAGGAGGAAGAACAAGAAAGTGCTGAAGAAGATGAAATTAGCGATGAGTCAGCATCTGAATCAACCGTTGAGACTAACGGGGAACAAAAGAAGAAAAAGAAAGGGAAAGGAAAGAATCAATTAAAAACTGGAACTAAAACAAAGGAACAGATTAAACCTGTGGAAACTAGCGACACGGGGCAAGTTTCAACAGATAACTCTGGTTTCATTACTCAAGTTTTTACAAAGTTCAAATCCAATTTTGTTTCGATGGTTCCTGCTGTGCCAGAGTTTAAACTGCCTTCAATTTCTAATGTGTTACCATCACTTCCTTCTGTTCCAGTTCCAAAGCTTACACTTTCATTTACAAAGTCTGACGGCAAAGATAAATCACAGAAGACAACCAAAGCCAAGACTACTCATAGCAACAATGTGAATGACGGTGGGAGCATTAATGGGAACAGTGGCTACACGTTTAGCTATTCCTCTGGGAAAAATGTGGAGAAACACTATTCTGGAACTTCGAAATACCCTTACTTACCAAGACCATCAATGTATTATACAAGACCTTCTTCTAGTACCAGCACCAAGAGGCCGTTGACCGTTGGATCGTGGGGAATATTTGGTTGAGGTTTTTTGAGAAGCGCATAGAATTTAGCTTTTAATATTTATAATTTATCAAGCTTGTAATTTATTTTGCTCGAGAACTTAAAATAAAAGGCGTACCTAATACATTCCTGCACACGACCAACGGGAGTGAAATCTTGAAGCATTAGCTTCAATCTAAAATGACTTCCTTACTTCCGTGATAGAATGGCTTTTTCTAGGATGACGATTTCTAAAAAGTACATAATATGTTTAACAGTCACCCACATGAGAACCTTACTCTTTTAGCTATCGTATTAGGCAAATATTACTCATCGACTTGGGATGCAGAAAAGGGACAGGTTACAAAAATTATTACTTGTTTAGTCAGTCGAAAAACATAACATACGTTACGTAATGACTATTTCAAACCTAAAGGCAAAAATGATCAAAATAACAGGTTTTTGATAATACATTTTATACTAAGCATATCTGTATAGTACTTCCGTTGCATCTTGACACTTCCTGAGACGTAAGTAATGTAATTATCTAACGAGAAAGAATATATTCTTCTACTAATTGACGAACTACTTTAAAAACAAACATGATGATGATGATGAAACCCCATAATGACGAAATTCAACCATGACATAATGCATAAAATATCGTTGAATGGGATGAAACTAGAGGTTAAATAAATCAAAAACTTGTTGAAAGAAACTTGCAAATTTAGTTATGTACATACACAAAGAGATCCATTTCATTAAATACATAATATTAATTTACTATTTCCCCCATGCTAAATACCTAAGAAACTATGTAGTGCTGACCTGGACACACGGACCATTACTTGGAAATTTTGTGCTGATAATTCTACATGTTACGGAGGATCCAACCTATCTATCGGAATTTCGTATGTATTTATTTTTGCAATAATTATTGTAAATATGGATGCCTGTGCTGCAGACGGGTCATCGGTCATATGTCGACATAAAAATTTGATTTAGTTTAACAGTTTCAACTGAACTCAACAGTTATTTAAAATTCCAACTGGAAATCAAGAACTGACAAGTTGAGGTTATATTAATTCAATCCTGGCTATAAATATTATTTTTAGCGAAACGGCAATTGTGTTGGAAGTTTCTTTCATCGTCCATGGGATATTTCTGTTAGTCGGTTTGTACGTACGAATAATTGACTCCTTCAATTTACGGACGGTTTGTGTTCTGAAGAACTTCTGTACATACATTCAATTCCCACAATTTATCCAATGAATTTATAGCTAATTAAGAATTGATTTTCAAAAGCAATGCATTTTGTTAGGTATATTTACTGATAAAGAAGTTATGCTGTTTTATAATACATTTTTTACTATGGTGCACAATGTATCCAAAAGTAAAACTGTACAAGAAAAATAATTGCTGTTCTCCTTAGGAAGTAAGTTCGGTAGTTTCTCATCAATTTATGTAAAAACTTACCCATAACTACTGATTGGATTGATATTTAATGCTTTCGAAAAATCTTTGATGTAAAACAAACAGTAAACAAAATATTTATACTTATTCCAAGCATGCGCATAATGGGTGCAACGGTGGAATATTCACGTTTGTTAAGCTCATGATGCAATATCAGTTATACTGTTAATCGATGCTACTCATGCCAAATTAAAGTTGGATGATGATTTTTATGATATTAATTTTATATTTTGTGTGTCTACCGA
>JAANSQ010000112.1:0-42225 GCA_036850885.1 Lepidocyrtinus dapeste
GATTTTTTCCTACGTTTTTTGTATAGAATTGTATTAAAATTTTACGGGTTCAGGTCGTTGATGCAGACAAGCCTGATAGTGTATGATGGATTGTTATACTTCCTTGCTCATTTTCTCCTCAAGTTGTTTCCACGGTTTTACTACGTCAGTCAAGCCACTGAGCCAGTTATCGATTAAATGTAAAGCCTACGTAAAATATGAATGACATATGGGAGATATCTCAATCAAATATGTATATTTTATTTTGCGTTATGGCTCGACTGTTTTCCATGAGAGCGATAATACTTTTGACAGTACATTGCAAATTGCAATCGATGAATCAAGAGCATCCGTAAATAGGACTGTTAGGATTTTGATGATATGGAGTTTACTGTTTGTCTGCTCTAAACGGTTTTCCCCAGAAGGAGGAAATTATTTATTTGCGTTGGAAATATACTGCATGGATAGTACCGCATAAGGTGGTGATCATTATCTCATATAAATAATATGTTATAGTTTGCCTTTGAATCAATGCTGTATGAGGAAAGGTCAATGGTACATTTCATTCCTCCGAAAATATGGGAAGCCATATTGTCTCAAACTATATTCCTTACCTTGAGATATTGTTTAGGGTAGTTTAGGGAGCATGTGAAAGTTATGGAACTTCCCAGTTAATCCCAGATAAGACGAGTTTTAGTTGACGTAAAGTTTGATGTAGCCATGGAACTGTCAGAGTTATATATAGTCTGACAGTAATGGAAAGGATGAGCTGAAATGTTCATGTAACTTGTCGTCTTCAATCCTCATGCCTTATCTATTCTTACAGTTCTCATGCAGCACTCTAATCCAATCACACGTTGTCCAAATCATTCCACCACTTCAACGTCTGAATCAATTTCGACAGCGCCAACTTCAATCATTGTTACTACTAGTGGTACGTTATGTTGTTCAACGTCGTCATCTTCAAGCCCTAATACCAATCAATGCTCGGTGAACGCTAATACGCCAGAGTCGTCCGCAACAATTGCTTCCAACGTTTCTGCAACTTACTCCATCACCACGATTACGAGGACCGCATCGTCCTCTTCGAAAGCAACGACGGCTGTGAATGTTACGATAACATCGACCAACCTCCCTCCTTCCGCTGTATTGGGGAGCATAAGTAACCATATAAATAACAATAATAATGAAACGAAAGATGGCATCTCATCGCAAGGTCTATCATCGTCTTCTGATGAGAATTCGACGGCCTCCATAGGAGGTCCTACGATCGTCACTGGAGGACTACCTCGTAGCATTTCCGACACGAAATTGCGACAAGGCAGACCAAATCTCACCTTGCCTCTACCATCTGTCACTTCGCTAATGCACTTCAAGGTACCAAATATCATAGCAAAACATGAGAATTCTATTAAGTAGGTATTTGTCATTCAATATTCTGAAAATTGTATCGTGGGGCTCCCAGAATTTTTTTAAGTGGAAACTTCAACATTTTTAATTCAAGGACTCAGCTCCTTTATTACAAAGAGACGCATATATGAAAGCACGTGTTTTATTTATTTTACGTCATTGCTCACGCCGTTTACACAGTTCAATTGAATATATACATAACATTTTAGTTTTTTTTCTGGGAAAGTCACATTACGGGAAAATTACATGGAAAGGGATGTGTCCAGTCAATTTCTTTCTCTTTGCTTTAAGGTCAAATGTAACTTTGCCCCATGTGTCCTTACCAAATAGCATCCAAAACACATAAAAATGTAGCACTTAGGCGCACTCTACGCTACAAGCTATTTCCCTGGCAGCTTTTCCGCGTAATATGAACCTAGCTAAATATAAGCTTCTGGAGTTAATGCGCCCAGCGGTAGCAATTTTTCCTCCCTTTTATCGTCTCCTTTAATATGCTTATCTAAATGCGTTTGCTATTTAGTTTTCGTTGTCCTTCATGTACACAAAGAGGACACCCGGGTGGAAACACAACCAACAAAAAAGTCAAGTTGACATTAGCTCACAGACCTCCTACATTTTTTCTAAAGGAACAGACCACATTTTATAATTTCATTTGGTATTCTCCTCACACAGTTCAAAACAGACATCTGTGGGAGCACACATCAGTAAAGAATGTAAACTAGGTGTTATGCTAGTGCACCTCCTCATGTGTTATGAATTACCTGTGTAGAGTACCAAAACTGTTTGATGTCCAGTAAATGCAAAAAAAATCGTTCTTTTTTGGGGGGGAAACGAGTTGCAAAAAAATCTGTGGAAGACCACGCCGTACATATGGAAAATATTTTAAGAGGAAGAGTTCTCTTTATGTCACCTCCACGCAAATTTCCAACATGCATTCTGTATAAATAGTTTTTGGAGCACCCTAACAACTTATGATTTCATTTTGCGACGCCTTGATCAAACAAAATTTTCCTTTCCATTCCGTTTTTTTTATCTAAGGAAGGCGCCTACCCCAAACCACTTCACCACCGAAAATAAAATGTGTTTTATCTTGTTTAAATCATGTTCAGTTCGTCAATAGGATTTTTTAAGTGTAGTTTTTCCATAATGTGTTGTGTTCGAGGCGGGCTCGGGCTCCACTTAACTTTCATGGATGTTATGCTTGTCGTGAACTATTTTAATGAAAAATAAATCACCTTTTATAGTATCGCGCGCGTAACACCACCACCACACTCGAAATCGTATGCTTCCTCACGTACCTTCCCAAATGAAATTGTTTCGTTGCATTAGAAGCTCAAGGGGAGCGATTTTTTTTGACCTTATACTAATGGCGTGGGCTACAAAACTACAAACCCCCTGTGTATTTAGCTCAAGTCAAACAAACATGACGTGCTGGTGTGTGTTTTCCCCCTACTATAATGGAAATCATACATATCTAACGAACGATGATATGATGATAAATGAATGAGTGAATGGAGTATGGAGTATGGACCTAGACTACTGAAGTTTGGTGCTGACGTTCTTCCTTTTTAAATTTTTATGTGATGATGATGTGACGATGATTTCTTGTTTGATTTCTCTCTTCGCATCTTTTTTTTCATGCGCTTTCTCCCCCCAAAACTTTTTACTTTTACTTCTCATTTCATTTTAAGTGGCAGGTTACCTACGTAACTCTAAGCTGCCGTGTGGAGTTCCATCAAAAGCTTTCATTCTGGTTGATGTTTGCTATCGAAATAAATTGCGAAATTTTGCCATATTTGCCTTACGCTTGCTTGCATTTTCTTCCGCTGGCTTTACTTTCATCATGCGCAAATTGCTTTTTTCAATGGGGACATTACACTAAAGATAATTTAACGATGTTATGTGGCAATTAAATGAGCACTTGTTTTTTTATACTTTCTCTGTTCGGTATTTCACGTGCGTCTTCCTATTTTTAGGCTGGAAGGTTGATAAAAGTTTGCAAATTTTTAATATGTATCTGTAGAAGGAGCTATGCCTTTCGAGGAGGAGCAGTAGGGTACAGGAGCACAGGAAAAGTCTCATTTCCAATACGTCACCTACATTACCTCCCAGGTGTCATTCGCCAATGTCTGGTAAGGAATAATTTGTTTTATTATATTAGAAAATTGCATTTTTGCAGTGACTGCATTTTGCAACTGTAATTTTAAGGATTCGTGTAAGTTGATAATTAATTAAGTTATTGAATCTATAAGACCTTATTTTCCACGAGCAATAAATGTTTATGAGATGGCACAATGCCCTTTTAACTACGCTATTCATTTTTTTATTGGTAGACTTTTAGTAACCATAACAAAACCAGGTTGGGTTCATATTTTGATGTGTCGATATAATTTGCACCTCCACCGTATTGAATTTTGTCCAAACGGAATATGACGTGTGTCACAATTTGTTTGTCGTAGCTTATAAATGTTTTGACGGGTGACCCAAAAAGTGTACAATAAAGAGTTAGGTTATTTTGTGGAGGATGGGGATGTTTATGATGTACTAATAAGGTAAGGCGCAGATAAAAGCGGAGACTATTGTATGCCATACGCATACCACAAGGTGAAAAAGTGAAAGGACATTAAGTAAATTAAATTTATTTTTACTGCGAGAACCCCGTCAATTGAGAAATACAAAATGGACTTGTACCAAAAAACTACAAGCATATAGCGATTGTCATATTGATTGATTTTTAGAACCTTTTAAAATAGTTTAATTACTACATATCATCTGTTATGTACATACGTAGGTGGGAGTCCGTTAGACAGCCCGAGAATGTCTCCGAGCCAACATTTTGCATTCGCTGCGGTGAAAAGAGCTGGAGATGGGAGACGCTGGTCTGTTGCATCTCTACCTTCGTCTGGTTATGGCACTACTCCAGGGAGCTCTACAGTCTCGGTATGCCCCATAATAAAATATACTTTACATTAGTTCTCCTATTATTTTACTTTTTTAGAATTACAAAATTATGATAATTTGTTTCCTCCATAGTCTCAATGTTCAAGCCAAGAAAGACTACATCAGTTAGTACGGGATGGAGCTCAGGTAGAAGGTAGAAGCACTGAAGATCGTGCGGGACCCCTACCTCGACATTTTTCCTCGAATGAGAGCAACCCTAGTCTTGAAGAGGAAGGGCATAGATCACCCTTACTTCGACCTCGATCTCGAAGCTTAAGGTAAAGAAATTGTTTTTTTTTCTTTACGTCATCTTACCATTTCCACGCAAGAAATACTTTTACGATAATGACACTCCTTAAGTCCCATTTCATTCAAGAAAGCAGCCTATATATTCAATCGAGTGTATATCGTTGATTGAAAGATGATATGATCCCTAGCACACTCTGATCCATAACAAATAACGCATCTTTATTCTACATAGCCAATCTTTGCGTTATATTTCTAACAAAGAGATTCTTTACCTACTCGAGCAAAACTTTTTTTTGTAGATAAGTCTCCACAAAAAGATACATACATACAGTAATTCGTTAGATGGCAGTTATACTATTTCAAACAAAAGTGTTCACATCAAATCGCTCTCTCTTGCGAGCGCTCTCTCTCTTTCTATTTTTCTACGCTACGATTCAATTGAAAGCATTCACCAAAAGTAAAAAGTTTATCAAACTGCCTTATATCATTTCTAATCGCAGTAAGTATTCCAAAAACAAGTAATAACTTTAGCTTGCCTCGCATTAATACCATCAAAAGAATAAATTATGACTTTGTTCTCTCTTTTCGCTCCAAAAGGGCTGAACGTTTTTAATGCGGAATTTATATGCATAATATTTTTTTCATTTTTTTTTGGTTCGCTGTATTACACTACTTACAAATAGTAATGGACTAATAGATTATAAGTAGAAGAAAGCATATTATAACTTCTACTGTAGCAGCAGCTACATGTAACTTTTTTTTTAATAACGCTCTAAATTCCTAGGCTGGGCTTAATTCATGCCTGATTGAAGCAAGTAACTAGAAGAGTACACTTTTTTAGTCGATTCATTTACTCGGAAATATTACGCCAGAGTAATGATCTCATCATTACCATTTCCAAAGGAAGGATTTGCTGTCATTAGCTTCCCAATTTAAATAGTTTAGAAAGATTGAATAGAGTGTAGGCCACGCTTCAAAGACCTCCTTCACTTATTATTTTTTTCCACGTTTCGGAGTCATGCTACCACTAAACGAATCCAACGATGGAAAATATTATTGCATATGTGGAGCTATGAAATATGTAGCTGTTTATCGCTAAATTTATCCTTTGAATTTGACTGATCACTTGAGGGCATCTCTTATGTGAAGGCTTAAACTCAGGCTTAATATTTTAAAGTACCAGAACAAATATGACAGGCAGATAAATCTTTAAAGAGTAGTAATTTACGTACACGTTTTAAAGTGATTCTGGTAGGGTAACACGAAACCTTCCTCGTCCTTTTGCCTCAATTTCATGTATGCAGTTTAACATTTCGTGTGGCGTCCTTTAATAATCTCTTGACATTCCTGTCGTAGGTGAAAGCATCCATTAGGAAAGTGGTTAGAGTGTATGACTAGCGTGGCCCTCAGGATATAAATTTTTGTTTTATACAACAGTACATCTTCGTATGCATTCAACTACTCCACTTTGTTCTTTTTAGTGTATTACGTAAAGTTGAAAGTTGAACTGTGTCATAATGATGAGGCTAACGGTGCCAGAAAGGCAAGTAGGAAATAAAAGGCAGTTTTTTTCCCTTGTTTTCGCTTAACTTTGTTCAACTTTTTTGCCTTGTCCTTGTCCCTTTTCAATATTATTTTTACGGAGTGATCAGCCAAGTCTGTCTGTTTTCTGTAGACTTTGCCAAAGCTAGGATTTACATTTACTTTTCACTCAAGCATGATCACTAGTCTGATTGTCATTCTGTGAGTCATTTTCGACTCGATTCTCTGCATTGTCATCATTATCATTCTGACCTTTCAAGAAATGAATAAGTCATGCTCTCCATACAAAAAAAAAATCTAGTTTACTTTTTTCTTTGAAAACCCTTGATTCACTACATAAATTCAAGCTTATTGAGACAATTGCTTTTTCTCAGGTTTATTTGCTTTCCTTTTCGATGGAGCAGCGACAAGAAATGAAATTACCATGCTTCCGCGAAAAAAAAATATCTGGCAAGATCCGCTTTGATTAAGTTTTCTTACGTTTTGAGGAGTACTCTAGTAAATAAAGAGACAACTGGAGAAAATCCCAAGGTTTCACTCATCCTTGTTTTAGCATCGCCTAAATATTTTAGATGCAATTGTACCTCCAAGCGAAACGTGTCTACCCGCCGACATAAAACTGTAATATTTTCTCTGTACGTATTCATCTTCGTGTTTTCACTTGAAAGAGGCACCTTAAGAATACACAATGCCTAGCAATTTTTATTTACTCTCGTAAAAAACTCCTATATTACTAGAGAGTTTACTAAAAGTTACTTTGCTACTCTTTCGTGATAGAGTTAACGACACATTGGCAAAACTTTCCTACTGTTTTACTTCCTTGTCAACACCATGTTCCAGGTCTAAAGAAATATATTATTTCCCCGTCATTTCACTTTCCCCGAGAAAAGAATCTGCTTCTGACACGTGGAACTATGTAGGAAAAGTCGTGCTGAGAGTAACAACTTAAACATCTCCAAAGAAAGTTTATTACCTAGCCTCTTTGTTCACTCCAATCCACCAACTTTCCCAATAATTATGGTGAAAAGCATAAGGTTTTTTTTCTCCTCAGATCCAATGATATGAGCAACGTTCTTAAAGTCTTTATTTTCCCGGAAGGAAAGAAAAATAATAATTATGAGTTAAGCCATACCCTCATGATTCAATGCCACATGCCTATCTACCTTATTACATTCTTGAAATAATGATCGTGACCCTAAAGGAAAAGTATTAAGACAATCCGCTCCGAACTGAACAACGGGAGGAAACTTGTTGTTTCTCTACTTAATGTGCATATCCTAATTTCTATACTTTTGAATTCACGCTGCTCACAAGTTTGGCATGGCTATGCATTGCTACATTAGAGTAAGAAAGATTACTTATATAAACTTTCTTAATTTCTTGGTTAACTTTTGCATTGTCGTAGTCTTACCAATACTGAGCAATCCTGGCAAAAATGCATATCATTCACTGTAAAATGTAATTTAAGAGTTTAGACTCTTTTTTTTACCATTTTCGTAAAAGCAATTGGAAAAGTTTTTTTTATACAATCAAGACATTTTCTGTTCAAAAGGACCTAAAAAAACTTTCGAGTCTATTTCCAAAGTTGATTTTTCAAAGGACCTTAAATGATTCCACGAATTTCTCCCATTTCCTAATTAAAATTTGAAGATGAAAGGGATTTTTTTTCCTGTGAGTGATCATCATTTCTATTCAGGATTGCATTTTCATTTTGTATAATGTAGTGCCGTAATGAAATATACATGAATTATGTATGTATCCCTGCCATCAAAAGAAAGAATTGAGTTTAGTAGTTTTCTGTACAGTCTCATCATTATCCTTTATTACGCTTTCATTATGTGAACGTTTTCTTTGTGAAGGAATGAGTTTTTAATTGATTTCTTCTTTCAAATTTAAACAATTATAGCAGTCCAATCCGTTCTCCAGTGATAGAAAACGAGATAGTATTGATGAACACGATGTACAAAGAGAGGTTCCCGAAGGTATAAAACGGAAAGAGTAAGATCATGTCTACTGAACATGAGTCATTTTTCGAAATTGAAAATATTAGCAAGCCAGGAAATTAATTTTTTTGTGCAAGTTACGCAAGCAATAAGTTCTCAAGGTGAGTGTCACAAATATTTATACCCTTTCTGATGAAATTATATAGGCAACCCAGCAAATGGAGGAAAAATTGCAAAACTTTATTGATGAGAATCAAACGCTGGAGAGCATGGGGGGATGTGAGAGGCTCAGTCCGGATTGCATCGCGATAGCTAGATTCGTCCACCATCAAGTAATCGAGATGGCTAGAGACTGTCTGTCAAAGTCTCAAGAGAAGTTAATATCCAGCCGATATTTTTACGAGATGTCGGAGAATTTGGAGAGGCTGTTGAGCGAAACGAAGGAAAAGTCTCCAGAAGCTGCGTCATACCTATCGGCTCTAGTGAAGAAACTTTTGCTTATGGTCTCGCGTCCCGCGAGATTACTAGAATGTTTGGAATTCGACCCTGAGGAGTTTTATCACCTTTTGGAACAGGCTGAAGGGCAAGCGAAAGTAACGCAAGGTGTCAAAACTGACATTCCACAATATATTATATCTAAGTTAGGGCTGAATCGTGATCCAATTGCTGGTAAGTATGAAATTTTTTGAGAATACGTATCCTAATATATAGTTTTTGAAGCTCAATTGTTGCTTAAATTGTTGTACTGCTTATTTACCAGAATTGCAACAAGAATTAAATACTCAAGGAAAGGAGTCCTCTTCCAGCGCTTCTAGTGATGGTGGAGGCTCTTCCGGTTCAAAATCTGCTGGGGGTACTAGTGACTGTATGGATAAAAAAGGGAAGCTCCCCTCCGAGCAGGATTTTGAAGTAGTTAAACTCATCTCTAACGGTGCGTATGGGGCCGTGTACTTAGTTCGTCATAGGGACAGTCGATTACGTTACGCAATGAAGAAAATCAACAAGCAGAATCTTATGCTGAGGAACCAAGTAGAACAGGTTTTTGCTGAACGGGATATCATGAGTTTTACCGACAATCCTTTCGTCGTTAGCATGATTTGCAGTTTCGAAACGAGAGTAAGTGAAGCTACCCAATCGAACAAAGTAAAGTCTGTAATAATTTGAACAGTGGAATAACATCTCTTTGGCATCTTACCCCCATAGAAACACCTTTGTCTCGTGATGGAATACGTGGAAGGTGGGGACTGTGCTACACTCTTAAAAAACATGGGTCCCCTTCCTCCAGAAATGGCTAGGTTTTACTTTGCCGAAACGGTGCTCGCTGTGGAGTATCTTCACAGTTATGGAATTGTCCACAGAGATCTCAAACCTGACAAGTGAGTACAGGAAATAAATGCTAATTATACCCTAGACTAGAGTCTAGCGCACATTGAATCTGTAGATGCTATCTTAATTGCTCTCCATTTCTCCATACAGTCTCTTAATTACCGCTCTGGGTCATATAAAACTCACAGACTTTGGTCTGAGTAAAGTGGGCCTGATGTCGTGTAAGTCTTTATTTCTGTAATTAAAAGTTTACGCTTTTAAGGGTTAACTCAAGTGTATGTGTGTGTGTGGCATTTACAGTGGCTACAAATCTCTACGAGGGATTCATTGATAGGGAGACTAGGCAATTCTCAGATAAACAAGTGTTTGGAACTCCCGAGGTACGTATAAAATCTTGTTGTGGGTATAACACTTTATCCCGTATTTACGAAGGAGAGGAACAGTTATAACGAGGCTATTTTGTTACAGTACATTGCGCCCGAGGTGATTCTTAGACAAGGCTATGGGAAACCAGTGGACTGGTGGGCGATGGGTATTATACTTTACGAGTTCATTATTGGATGTGTACCATTTTTTGGAGAAACTCCGGAGGAACTATTTGCTCATACAGTGAATGGTAAGTTGTGGTTTTTCGGTCTGAGTGGTTGAGTCAACTAGGCTCTTTCCAGTGAAGTTGTGTACAAATGGAATTATGGTTTTCATTGATACAAATCTTTCCCTTTACATTTTCTAGATGACATTGAATGGCCTCCGGAAGAAGAATGGCCTGTATCCATGGAAACTAAAGATATTATCGGTGCTTTGCTCCAACATAATCCCCGTGATAGATTGGGGACTGCGGGGGCACAGGAAGTAAAAGACCATCCGTATTTTGATGGCGTCGACTGGAATTCCCTATTAAGGCAGAAGGTGGAATTCGTACCTACTCTGGAGAATGAAGAGGATACTTCGTATTTTGATAGTGAGGAAGAAAAAAGTTAAAATATAAGCCTTGTGGGGCGAACTGATATAGGTATGGAGTACAATGGTTATTTGTTTTTTATAGCTCGAACGGATCGGTACTCACATGATCTGGATGTAGACACAGACGACACAGATGATTCTCCTTTGTTCGGCTTTTCATCTTGTTCTCATCGTTATAGAAAATCTCAAACTCGTACTAGGCTCGCGGAAGAATCAATTGATAGACAAGATTCAAGTGGGACTGGAAGTGATTGGTCGACGGGGTACACAAACAAGGATAAAACTCCCCAGTCTTCGAATAACAACAGTGGAGCGTTCTCTTCTAGTGAAATGCCGTTGAAAAAGGTGGAGAGTGTAGTGTCCACTTTGACTCGTCAAAGTAGTGATACCACGACCGTTGTCACTCCCGTGACACTTTTAAGCACCCCAGAATCATCTCAGACGGAGAGCGAAGACATCTCCCCGCAACTACATAGAAGGAGGAGAGCTCATAGGGATGCTTTACCGAGGTTCTCGATATCATCCTCCAGTCCGTCAACAATGTCGTCAGAAATTAAAGGAATGAATCTCTCAGCCCTTTCCCATATTAAATTTGATTTACCTTCATTTTCCAAGACCCCAGACCCCTCTTCTGGTGCTGTAATGGTCCCTATACATCAGTCCACTCCGAAGTCCTCAGAAAAGAGTGAAAAAGACAGCACGTCATCCCCGAGGAACGTAGTGAAGAGTGCGAGCGCTGTCGGTCTCTCCCTGCAAATTCCTACGGATGAAGTACCATCTTTTATGATATCCACTCAAGCTGTTCAGTCACCCGGAGGCTCTAGCACCGCCAGCTCACGGGATACTTCCCCGTGTAGAGAGCTTTCACCACTTATCAATAGCTTAAAACCTCCCATCATTCTGAGGAAAGGGCCACAGGGCTTGGGATTCACTTTGAGAGCAATCAGGGTCTACTTTGGTGATACGAATGTGTATACGGTTCAGCATATTGTTAAAGAAGTTACGGAAGGCAGTCCTGCATTTGAAGCTGGATTGAGACCTGGCGATCTCATCACTCAAGTATAATGAAATTTCATTTAAGATTCTTTCTATGTTTTTTTTGTTTTATGTAATAAATTTTTTTAATTAGGTTAATGGAGAACCAACTCAAGGGCTTCTTCACACTCAAGTTTTGCATCTACTTATGGGAGGTGATCAACTCACGTTGCGAGCCACCCCTCTTGAAAACACTTCAATCCGTTCAGGAGGACGGAAACGAGAACCTGGTCAGTCAAAAATGGCAAAAACTCCGCTTCTCAAAGGGCGAAAGAGTAAGAAAGATAGTGTGGAAAAAAGAAGAAAGTCGTTATTCCTTAAAACACTAGCTGGAAAACGAACTCCAGCTGAAATACAACAGTTGAAGCTGTCTCTAGGAAATACATCTATAACACCCAGCCGTAGTTTCCAATCATTAGCCAAATCCGTGGAAAACGTACAGCAACCTAGTTTGCCTGGTTCCCCTACGAAATCTCGCGCTTCCCAGTCGCCACCGCTACCTCGCATATTTTCGCTCTCAGATTCTCCACACTCAACAGCAAACTCATCACCTTCTAGTTCACCTGGATCCTCACTTCCAGATAGTCCCGCCACTTTAGGCCCTAGTGGTCTCCTTGGTCCGCATTTTCAACGTCCGTCCAGTCTCCACGGGTTAAAGCATAAACTTCACCATCACACCTCCAGCAAAAATATTCATTCGCCGAACCGACGTAAATCTGTAGGACATATTCCTTTAAGCCCATTAGCTCGAACCCCGTCCCCCTCTCCAATATCCTCCTCCCCTACAAGGTCACCCAGCCCTTTGGCTGTAAATACAAACGTGCAAGCGGCTGCGGGCGTTACATCCTTCGCAAATACATCGACGCTTTCACCCGCCGTAGTAGCGGCTAAGAAGCCATTTAGCCGTGCAAAAAATGCGGAACCTGGATCTCCATTGCTTCGTCGCGCGCTTTCTCCGGATCGACACCACCCCAGACCGCAAGAGGTCAAGGCAATGGCTATCTCTCCGCTATGCAATCCTGCACCAAAAGTCACTATTTCGTCCCCGCCAAAGGTCACGATAACATCACAAACACACGGAGGCATCATGACTAAGTCATCTACTACCATTTCTACCGTCACTTCGAGTCTCGCTACAGATCCACTCCGAAGAAGTAGGAAGGATGGTCGTGTCGAAGGGATTGACAACGAGCCAAACAAAACAGGTTCTGGTTGCACCTCCATATCCGACTCGTCCAACATGAATCCATCCTCCAGTAGTCTTTCATCTGTGAGTATGGTCTTGCCCCGTATCGCGGAGGAGAAGGATTCTCCTAAAGAAGATAGTGTCTCTGAACCTCACGCAGTTACGCTGACTTCATCGGTTAAAGTGGAGAAGTCCGTTGCTTCGAAAACAGTCGTAGCAACAGTACCAGTACCAGACGCCAAACCAAAATTGACAGATGTACCCTGTCCCAAAGTCAACGCTGATGCAGTTCTCTGTCCCACTTCTTCAGCCGGTTCCAGTTCGAAATCCGAAAACCCAGGCAAGACAGTGCAACCAACGACAACATCAAACCTACCCAATCTAGCGAATAAAACAAGCAATTAAAATTATCATCTATTTGCACAATACTAATATTCCAGTACTTACATATAGTTAGGTTGTAGTTAGTAGTTGAAACGTTAAAACTGATTGCGACTTTTAGTCTGCTAATTACTATAAATTACTCTATGCATCCTCTTCAGGAGATAGGCGTATACCGCTAATGCAAAACTTGTACTTCATAAAATGGTTGTGCGCTTCATTTGAGTATACGAAACATATGCAAGTACCATACCAACCATAACCGGAATAAGTAATGAAAAGTTTGAGGAAGTTGGAGTCGGAAACTGTAAGGCTTAGTATTTTTTTAGTTTGCCTCGTAGCCTCGTAGTAGCCTAATTTTGGCTAAAGGCAGGCCATTGTAGTAGTTCTGTACATATTAACAATTTTATAAAGCTTTGTAATTCCTTTAAAATTTTTGGCAATGTTTATTTCCTGTAAACTATAAATTCAATTGAAAAAATTAGTCTGAAAAATTAATGCTTTTTCTTAAGAGAAATTTTGACTTTTGCGTAAAAATGCATGTAGTATTATTGTAGAATGCTTAATTTTTTTTGCTGGTGTAAAGTACTTTATAGCCTTTTGTAAATACGTTTTCTGGAATGTCTGCAGTATTTCTATAGAATATAGTGAGTTGATTTCACTCCATCGAGAAGATATATATATCTAATGTGGATAGATTAAATGATAAAAATTCACACTACATTTTTTGCTTATTGTACATAGTTTTTTCTTCGCAGTAAATTCTATTTTTTTGTTATAATTTATTAAACGGTGAAAGGCCTTTTTATTTTTTATAATTGGGCGGTGACTCAAAACTAGTTTGTAAGTTGGAGTTGAAACATGTGATGAAGTTGAAACATTTTAAGTACCTTTTGGGCAACGTTGTTCTTATAATGTTGGCTCCATAGATGGCGCTTGAGAAGAAGAAGAGTTTTCAGTTTTCATTAGATGATTCACATCCAGCTTAAAAACAGCATTTTTGGCGTTCGCTTCATTTAGTGAGAATTGAGAATGCAGATGAAATAATATTTTTGTGTAGCGGAGTCATAATGTAAAGGTGAAAGTAAATCCTGGAAGTTATAGAATAAAGTTGGATGAAATCTTGAATAGTTAATACATTTTGTTGGTCTGGTTGTAAGGAAGCAGACAAGAATTGAAGAATCTGAGTTGTTTAACGCTTAGCTTACTGTTAAGGATTGCTACATATTAGAATTTACAATAATGGAATACATCTGATAAACTAACTTGGATCGTTAGAGAGGGAAGAAAGTGATTCTGTATAGAGAGATATTAAAGAAGCCCTTGAATTTTCTTATACGTGTTACGCTAGGGTAGTGGAAAATAAAGGAGATTCTTCTTTAAAATATTACGTTGTTGCACTGAAAATGAAACCCAATTGGTAGACTAAGCACATTTAACAAATTATGATTGTATGGTATATTTTTTAGTTAAAAATCATGCCAATGTTGCACACTCGCCCAGTTTTCGTTTAGGGCTGAAATAAAACCAACAATTTAGTAAACGAACTACATTAAGCGGCTGAAAATATTGACAAGAATTATTCCGTATAAACTTAAGCTACAAATTATTAAAAATATTAAAATGTTGCTAAAAAAATATTATGGTAACGGTTCTTGAGAAAATATATATGAATTGGGAATCTTATTTGGTAGAGAAATGATACGAATACGCATGATAAAAACAGAAATAAAAAGTAATATATGGAATGAAATGGTGGAGGTGTGTTTTGCAATCTTTATTTTCCAGCATGTCGCTTAAACACTAAGGCTGATTTACCATACAAATTTACATTTAACATGCCATTAATAGTAATAGCTAGAGACAAAGATGAACTCTCCCCTCTAGTGAGCTTAAGACGAAGTACTGAGAATATTACACCGCGAACCTTGTAAACAAGGAGATTTTCGGATTTCTATATATTTGTGGTATATTTCAGTAGTTCAGATTGTGCTTGGTCAAATAAACTTAAAACCCTTTTACTTGAGTAAATTTATAACTAAAGTGGTACTTAAAAGTTCAGGTTGGTCGGTGCTTTTGTTCGTTTATAAAGACTTCGTTTTATTTCAAAATGTCAGTCAACAACGCTGAAGCCAAAGAGGTAATATATTTGAGCAAAGTTACCTAATTTATTCCTTGTACGAATTAATTGATAACATTAGATTCGTCTACTATTTCTTGGTTGTCAAGGCGGAGAACGAGAAAATCCAGGAGAGCAAAGACAAACTAATTACATTAGATTACGTTTCTATTTTTAGGATGTCAAGGCGGAGTCAGAAAAGGACACCAAGGAGAAGAAGGAGACTACGGCAAATATAGATGTAGGTTTGAGTTAACTTACTTCAAGTTTATAATAACTAAACGTATCATATTTTGAATCTGACATAGGATCTTACTTGTAAAAAATGGATATTAACCAGAACATATTTTGATTCAGGTCAAGAATATGTCGCCGGAAGAGGTTAAAGAAGCGGAAGAAGATTATGCATTACTTCTGGTACAGGAAAGAAGCTTCCGTAATTATGTTTATTAAAACCATCAGTTTACTATTTTCCTTAAGTCATATTTATTTTTTATTTACCAGTGGGCGCTGGAAATGGCAAGGACCATGGAGAGAGAAGGGCTGATTTAGCCGGTTAAATAATTTCTTTTTGTTAAAAATTAAAAACAAGAATTTCGACGTATGCAGTAAAATACAAATTCTTTTTAAAAATCAAATATTCTCCTTAAAAATATCAGCATCGTTTCATCCCATCTAAAAATCTACGTGACTTCTTTAACGGATGAACCGCAGAAGCGTAGCGGGTAAAATTGTAAGGAACACATCAGACATAGAGTTCTACCATAGGATGTATTTATGCATCATTCACATGAATTCTCCTTTTCTTCTCTCATTCTAATTGTTTGCGATACTGTGAGAATCAGCCTTCACATTTTTAAAGGTTAATGCTCTTTGTTTTATTCACCATTGATAATTGCACTAGATTCCAAAGGGAATAGGGAAAAATGGTCTTTCACTACATGACTTGATGCGGTTCATCATCATTATACTACCATCATCAATTTCTACTTCACGGACTGCCTCATTTAAGTGTTGTTATACAATCTTTTCCTCTCTCCCTCCATTTTCCATGGTTTATGAGTTTGTAAGGCCCATTTATTCAAATGTTGAAACGAACGCTTGTGAAGATGATAATATACAATACCTCTTTCTTTCCCGACGTAAGAATAATCATATCTTTACGACTTAACATAACCCTGAAAAAAGGTGAAGCAGATTAAACATCTAGCTGGTTAGCGCCGTAATATTTAGCATTCAAACTTACATTCTTTCAGACATCCTCGTCAATGATTGATGTGGTATCATAAATGTTAAAACATTTATCAACAACACTTAATTTTTGTCTTCTTTCTTTCATGCAAACTGTACCATGTGAATTGTGCATACGTCACGCCGAACAGAGAGAAACAAAGTTTACGGTGTACTACGCTGCCGTACTTTTTCTACGCTTTAAATTCTGTTACATGAATCACGCTGAAATAAGTTTGAACTTTTGAGTAGCCAAATTCTTATGGCATGTTTTTATTTTTTCATAACTTCTACATTTATTAAAACTCGCATGAATTATGTATCTTTCATTATATCCATATAAATGGCCATACGAAGACATAAAAAGATAATACACTGTGAGCATAACTACCTGCGCAACGGTTGAGGCGGAAAGAGGATAAATTTAGCCAAACGTCTGGCACACATAGTTTCAAGAATTACACGTCCAATTCCCTCTCTCCATCGTCATGGATGTTGCACAAGGAAAAAAAAAATATTATGTGCCGTCCCAAACACCGCATCTCTCCATCTTTCGTCGAGAGACGTGGCCACCACACTAAATGTCCCAAACGCGCCAACAGAAAGAATCTTCTAGGATTTGGCTATTGTTGAGGAAAAGAGTGATGAAGCTCCTGTTCCTTTTATCTATGGCACCAGGGAATCCACGATTTAAAACTATCTGTGAATTCTTCCAGTGCCAAGGATAAGTACAGGTTATTATATCTTTTCTTTAAGCCATTCGCCAAGCATTTTCGTACATCTTGTTTCTTCTTCCATGTCCATGCGTGATGCCACGACACTCCGAAAATCCATACTGAAACAATAAAATTCATTTATACATAAATACACCTTAAAAAACTGCTTTTAATTACTGTTAGTGCAACCTACGGCGAAAGTTAAAAGGAGCTTAATCAGAGAGTAAAAACGTTGTGCTTGGACTAGTTGGTTTGGACACTTTGGTAAAGAGGACAACAAAAAAGCGTACATGTCGCGTTGTAATTGGCTGCGTTTACGGAATTTCCGAGAAAACTCTAAAAAGGAGGAATTTGTGTGAGGCAGGTGACTTTTTTTCTATACTAAGAGGATACTTGTGAAGTTGTAACCAACCATAAAGTACCCCACAATATGTACACACAAACATGCAGTTACATAACGTATGGCTGGAACAACAAAAACCAACACTCAATTTTCCCCCAAATGTTTAACTACACTTAAGGAAAATGCGCAAGGCGTTCCAACTTATATGGTGTTAGTTTGTCACACGAAAAGCCTTCCATTTACCTTTTCTTCCTATTATCTTCATCATCAGTGGAGCGACTTCACTTTCACTGGTTTACCTAGGCCAAACAGTAAAAAGAACGTTTTCCTTAGGTAAGCGCACGGTACACAAAAATCATAATAAGTAATGCAAAGGCGTGTTCCATTTCCCCCCGAGTGTTGATGAAAAATGTCTCCGGATTCGTTTTGTTTTCCTTTTTTCTTGGTAACCAACCACCCTGTGCATACATAGGTATTTCGGAGTGAAATTTTCACTGCCGCATTTTAGCATTAGCCCACTCGATTTTTGAGGCGCACGACAGCATCTCATCAAACAAATTTATATTTCACTCCATTTTCTCTTTTCACTATATATTTTTTTTTTCAATTTTCACCACTCTTTTTCCATCCCGTCATTGTAGCGAAAGTAAACACAAAGTATATGTATCGCCATGCCGGGAGAAAGGGAGGGGTTAAGTGTTGGTATGCGGGAGTGCTTCTATTCGCTCATGTGCTATTGCTCCAAACACCCAGTCAAACCGTGCGTGCCTACTACGATTAGTTTGCTGCATTCTTTTAGCCCGTATTTAAAGGAAATACACACCTTTTTCTGTAGAAAATCTGTTCAATTTTTTTCTCCTTCTCTTATTCCGTTTCAATTTATGAGGCTATTCACTCTAAATCCAGGGAGACATGCTTTACGCTACTACTGGAACTAATCAGCAAAGGGTTAGAAACCTGAGTAATATGAGAATTTGTGGTGTGATATGTTATGAAATGATATCATGTTTTTTAGGGCACCGACCATGAGGCTCCATGCCGTTTCTTATGTAACGCTCGCCATTGTTCCGTGCCTCCGTGCTACGTTCATTTATTTCATTTCGCTAAAAGTCTTCCTACGAAAGTTCACGTAGGTATTCCCTCATTGAAAAAAAACACACTTGACTTGAGCAATCACATTTTCCTCCTTTGGTCATTCATGTGTGATGAGCAGGCTCAAGAGTCCCATTTGAAAACTACGTAAGATAATAGCATGACGCACAATTTACGCCAATATGTGGCTTTCATCTCAAGTGGGCCTCTTGTGTGTGTGGGGATGTGCTTACCCGCTTTTGTGAGAAAATCAAAAAGAAATCATCCTGCAAATCCGCCACCAATTCTGCCATTTAGGTAAAATGCGTAATTCCTGTTTCCCTTCTAGAGGAAACTCACATGATGGGGTTTACATAATAACCGCATTTCTCAATGAAGCATTACACCAGTGGAATCATACTGTAATGACTACAAACTTTCGGCTTTTTTTCCTCCATGGTCTAAAACTATTCAACCATGTAATGTACTTTTACAGCGCTCACTAGAAGTACGTTTTAAGAAGAAATCTGATTTTATGGCATAAAATATTTTCTAGATGATATTGTACTCGTGTCTTGGGCAATCGCACTGATGCGTTGTCAGCTAATACACTGTACAGGTAAAACCAAGGGAATAAAAGAGAAAAAAATTTCATAATATTATGTACAGTAGAAAATGTGGTTTCCTTCTAGTTCCGATTCCATCCGTCAATATCATTTTGAGTTGGTGATGCGCGATGCATGAGAAGAAACTAGAGTCGGTGCCCAGTAAAAGGGTTAATGCATTCACTACTTTAAATGTGTTATTTTTTTTACTTGTGGGAAATGTAAAATGCTGAGAGGCTTAAATGCATGGTGAACCAAGCGCAGGATTTTACAGGGGAAAAAATCCCAGTGAACGTAAGTTATTCAAAATCTCTCAAAAAAATCTTGCCTTTTTCATCACGAAAATGATCAGTGCGTCATGAAGCAAAAGCATAAGCCACCAACGAACAATAAAAAACGTAATGTAAAATGGCTTAATCACATTTTCCCTCGACTCCAAAAATATGCAAAAAGAATTGTACAGGAGTGAACTAAAATGGATTGAAAAGTGTAACGATGATAATGAATAATGCACCATACCGAAAATGCTTTTTAATGTGTGATGGACATTCTTCCTAATATCCGCAAACAATGTCGTATTCACATTGAAAATGTGTTTTATTGTGTTCACCTGAAAAAAGGATCCTTAACAAAAGAAGGAAAGACAAAGTGAGTAAAGCGTTTGTATCAACAGGGTAACAATAGAGGGTATTGTTATTCTTAAGGATTTTTATTGAATGGAAAAAAAACAAGAGGAATTTTTTTTATCTTCTTATAGTTTCCCTCACGTAACAAACTCCACACTTGAAATAAATAAACTAACATAACAGGAAATTAGCCATCTGGTGATGATGACGATGATGTGACAAAATGACAATGCATGGGTTAAAAAGACTTTTTTGTTGGCCTTTAAACGGCTACGATTGTAGATGATGGAGGGATGGCATGTCTAAAAATAATAATAATAATTGCGCTACTTTGCCTAACAAAAAGTGTATTTTTCGCGCTAAAAACCATCTCGAGAGAAAAGTTCGGAATGATACAATCTTAGCAATAATGCATACCAATGATCGCTCCTACAGTAAAAAATAATGCGAAATAATGACTTTTCGCAGCTCAGTCGACCAGTTTTATAAAACCATTTTCTACAAAAGTTAAAATAAACCTATTGTTTCTCCAAGATACTTTGGAACCATTTCAAGGAAGTAAAACTCAAAAAATTCCCATCCAATCGACCAAGGGACTAGGCAAACTGGACAGAACGTAATCGAACAGGTGAACCATATTATACAGAGTGGCCTCCTACACATTTTCCCCGGCGCTAAATTAACATAAAACCATAAAGACAAGGTGTAAAACTATAGGTATTCAGGTAGCTTGTAAGTGAATCTCGAGTTTGGTTCTAAACAAATGTTTAACTTTACACAATATTGTGAAATTGGTTAAATTGATTATTACACAAGAAAGGTTTCATCTAGGCATAAAATAAGGAAAACATGTAATTCAACCCTACAATTCGCACTTTGAACGGCTCCAACCGTTCCTCATACATCATGATTTGGTCGCAACCATGCACTTTTTAAAGATGGTATTATTCTTCGAGTAGGATAAAGGGAGCAATGGAACGGTGAGAAATGAAGAGCAATATTAGGCTCCTCATTTTCATCATGTTACAATATCTTTTGTACTTGGAGTTATGTATGTGTACGTGGTTTTGTCTTTTTTCCCCATCTCTTGATCACGACAGCGTGACGGAGAGACGAAGCAGTTGTGGTGCCTCAGCTTACTAATTTTTTTATCGTTAAAACCAAGAAAATATTTCAACAGAACCAATCCACGCTGATGATGATGATGAAACGAACAATACGACAACGATCTCGTTCTACACGAAATAGAACGACTTGTGTTCTCTAAGTAGTAACCATCATCAAGTAAAATTCAAAGAAATCAAAATGGAATGTTACTTTCGCCTGTTTGCCCTTAAGCACATTTTTTCCCTATAGAATAATTGATATATGATTGCTATTAAATATAGAGTAAAAATAAGTTGCCATGCCAAATAATGAGCAAACAAAGTCATTAGGATTCATATCGGGTAAGATGATGCACTTGCTCAGTCTCACAAAAATGTATGAAGAGCATTTTAAGCTTCCGCTACGGTACAACAACTCCAGGATGTTACTTCCAAAAATTAGCTTGCTTGAAGAAACATGTAAATCTATTTTTTATAAAGAGAAAACTTCTTTCAATTCTAGATAATTTAAACTGGATGAATATTTTTCTAGTTTTGCTCAAGAGTGAGATGAGACGAAAAGTTTTGTTACGATTTATTTATAATATTTGACACCAGCAATTATATCTGGATATATTATTCTCTGTCTGAGACTTTGTCACATCAGTAATGAACTCATCTACATTGCGTGATTTAGCGGTAATTAGAGAAAAAAGTAGGTACAGTTATGAGACTACAAGCTTAACCTGCTGGAAAATGAAGTTCACCACATGTAACCCAAGCTGTCTGGTGCAACCAGACTGAGCGTTAAAATGTGACAAGATATGCGTAATCCTATTCCTTAACATATTAAGTTTCATTTTTAAGCTGCTTAGATTACTTACGCTTATTTAAGGCTAAATGTGATGGAATGTGGATAATCGAGCCACGGTTGCAAACAAGACTTGACTAGTCCTCTTACATTAGATCACTGAAACTCAGGATCAATGTAGCATATAAATGGGCTGACTTGTTGAAAGGTCATCCGCCCCGTACGGCACGTGAGAACCACGGGCAATCAAATACTCCCGTGAATTCTTCAAGTGCCATTCGGAGCAAGATAACCATAGCTAGATGTATTGTGCATCCAGTAGGGAACAAATCCTAGAAATCCTATAGAGTACCCATTCTCAATCTCTCCCTCACCCTGAAAAAAAATAATAAAAAATCAAAATAAATCATTTCAGTGCTTAAAAAATTAAACAAGAATAAAAATTGAAAAGCTACGCCTCACTTAAAAAATTAGCAATTAGCCTTTGTCTATTGTCTACACCAGTTTAAAGTTTGATCAATACCGCGAATCCCCACAATGCATCATAAAAATAGAATACACAATTGGGGCTGTCACACATTTCATAATAAAATATTAACATAATGTGTGGTAATGGTAAATCAGTAAATCACTTTGCTTCTTTTCGAGAAGACAAGTACTTTAGCAATAAAAAGTTATTACTCTAGAGGGGAAAAAATGGTAATGAATTTACCAACAGAAATTACTTATGGTTCAGCCCTGTCCTATCCCATCTTCCCGACCCGAAAAGAAATAAAGTTTTCCGAGCTGTTATTTTCTCAATCAGAAATAGATGAAGCGATACTTCACGGTCCTCTTGTAAATCACAGAGAAGTAACACAGGTGCATCGCACACTCGGAGATAAACCATGTAGTCATAAAAACCGGGACATTAGCATATCAGCCAGCCCTAAAACCTCTAAAACTTCTAAAACCTTTAAACAATTTTTTAAACAGACAGAAACCTATAAGGAGAGGGGAAAGAATACTTCCCGAAAAAATACTTAATCTCATCACTTGTTTACACACAATAATATGTGCAAAACGGCTGAGTAAACAGGTTTTGTCCGCCTCTGGACACTTTTTCATCGTGTTCGCACCTTCTCATCTTCACTCCTTTCACAATGTCAGTTTTTTTGTGTGATAATGATGATGTAGTTGAATGATGAAGTGTCGGTAGTGCAAAAGAGGCCGATTGAGCATCCATCCTCTATTTTCCTTTTTGCTCGTAAAAATGAGTTAACAAGCAATACACTTCTTGAGATTCGTAAGTAGTCATTGTTGTAGATAGACCCACAAAAACACATTTTTATTATTAAAAGGTTTGTTTTTTTTTCTCTGGGAGTCATGTTTGCCATGATGTTCATTAGTCATTCACAAGTAGTTTAATGTGGGTGTGTTGAAGAATATATGGTCAGTTTTATTTGCTTAAAAGTCTGTAAATGATCAGTTTACACCTGATTCAAATACATGTTTGCTTACAAACAAGAAAAATAGCTTTGATAGCACGTGACACCTCGCCATAAATTTTCTAGGAGTTTGTATCCAACTAAATTTTAATCTATTACTGTTCTTTCTCTGTTACTTTGTACTTTAAAATTTTTATTACTTAAAAGCAATAAATGTTTGAAAAAAATTCGCATAATTTTTTTACCATCCATCCCTCAAGTATTCTCTAACAAATGAAAAGAATGTCAAGACAAAACCATCTCTCTCCCTTTAGCCTCATCATCGCTTCGAGCCAACACATTCTTTCTATATTTTTCTCCAACATTTTAAAAAAATATTAAATAAATCTTATTTGGTACACTGAGACAGACTGCAAAAAAAGAGTTTTCTATCTTAAAGGAGGAGCAGATTATTTCAACAATTTGTTAAACAATTAAGCGAAGGAAAATATTTTTTATTTTTACAAAACATCCCTTCAAAATTGCACCCTAGCTCCTTCAGATTCCACACAAATTACATAACTTAACTCCTCCTAAAGCCGCTAAAACTAGATGTTTTCCTACCGTACTTACTTTTATTGGGGAGGTTGTAAATCACAAAATTCGCATTCCCAATTTAATTTTTTAATTACGCCAATTTGCTTTCCTACTTGAAATCCATGTTAGTACGTGAAAGGTGCCATTTAAAAGAATATAAAACAAGACAAATTTCCAACTCACTATTATTACCTCTCGTCGTCACACGTCTTCGTTTTTTTTGTCGTGGTCATAATTCTAGATTTAACCATTTTTTGCTAGTTAGCTCTCCCCACTGCACTACCTTCGCATATGCTGCGTGAGATCTCAGAGAGGAAAAAGAAAGACAACATCTACAGAGTAAAAAATGAGAAATTGGTCTCCCTCCAAGTCAAATAGTACTGTTGAGTACGTAATTCTTTTCTACCTTTCTAGTTAATGGCCATACTTTTCTATTTTATATTGCTTATCTCCCTCCCTTCAGACAAACTTTTCCCATGACTGACAAACTACTACTTTGGCTTTAGCCTAAAGGGAAAATGCATATTTATTACGAGAGTTAGCACAGGGGATAGAATCATCATGATACGGATGTAAAGTTCATTCATTGTCAGTCAAAATAAAATACATACTACCAAAACCAAGGTAAATGAGGGTAAAGCATGGAATATCTTCAAATAATACTTCCATTTTTAAGCCAAGCCAGAGTAAAACAAGAAGAAAACTAGCTTACTTCAGTGCGTATGCGTAAAGATACCTGCTACACCGGAAAAATATTATGGTAAGAGGAAGGGGGATCAGGCCGTTATTATGAAAAATGTTGTGGTGGGACGACTCACTGGTCCCAAGTCCCAACCGAAATTATAAAATACAGGTAATAATATAAATTTAGGATAGATATTTTCTAGGGGAGAGAATACTTCCTTTCAGAGAAAAAAAAGATGACATTCTACGGAAACTAATAGAGAAAGCTTTAAGGTGATTCTTACAGCCACCGATCTATTTAATTTATCATTTACTGTAGCAAAAACCTAATAAAACAACACATTTCCCCCTACGCAAACAAAGAGGGGCCATGGTATTTGAAAAATATTATTCTTGCATGGCTCATGTTTTCTGCTACATTAGGAAGTCAACATTTCACGTTTTTCACAGAGGAAGTCAAAACCAGCATAGACAGAGTTAGAATGGATACATATTTTATCCATTTCGCGACGCGACCGTTGTTTCGTTATGCCCGTGGTATCGTTTCGTGTAGAAGTACACGTTAGCGTACATAATGCACAATCATAATCATCGTGGAAAATTGTCGGCCTATACGTAAATATACGTATTGACTGTAGTGGACGTGGAGGAGAAGAGGTAGAGAAATAAATGAATGCAATACTAACTTGATCCGTTTTATTTGCTGTGTGTGCCTTGTTTCAACTTTTATCCCCTTTCATGACTATCTTCAGGTACAAGTCTTGGTACCAGTTTATTCCTCCGGAAGTGCAGCATATTACAGCTGTTTCTTTCATATAATCTGTATTACAAAAAATATATAAAAAATATTTCTCGAATGAAGAGCACTAAAACCGTTGTAGCTTTTGCTCAAGCCAAATGAATATAGATGGAGAGTGCGAAGGAATTTCTTTTTTTTAGGATATTTTACTCCGTTTTAGCTATCAAGTTTTTACACATTCCTAGACGTGAATTTGTTTATGCTAGATTTTGTAGTTGAGGTTGATAGCGTTGAGAATTTTGTAGATTAGTCTATTGAGTGAAATGCACGCAAAGCTGAATGTTGGGAAATGAGTCTAGCTGGACATATTTTCTCTTAATGCAAATTTCGTCAATTTAAAATGCACCAAATATTATGCAGAAAAGTTAGGTATTACTAATAGCACTATACCAAGTCATGCTACACTCCAAATTTGGGGAGGAATGAATGCGAGACAAAAAATCTAGGTATTTGTCGTAAATGCGAAGAATCAAGAAAGCTGGAGGATATGAATAAAAAAAATGTCTTCACTTACTTGCCGTCTTCTGTCGATGTCGACCAAAGCTAGGATACATTACTTCGATAGAACTCTGCAACTCCTCACTCATATTTTCCGATACTGCAGGATAAAATCTAGACTACACCTCCGGTCTGTACAAAACTTTGGCCAAAATGTGCTGTAAAATAAGAGAAAAAATTTACGTTAGAATTTTCAACTTTTCCAGGTTTCGACTTTGATAGGTAAATTCTTGTTTTCCAAGTAGATGCATATTTGCATTCACATACCTTCATAAAATTAGTTAATTTAATGTACCCATTTGTCCCCTTCTTATACGTTTTACACTATTTACATAACAGCTTTTTCAAAAACTTTGAGCATAAATGTGTCTGTGTGGTTGAGTTTCGTGCGAACTTTTTCAAGTCCAACCTGAACAAGATCAGTCACCAAGAAAAAATAAATGAAACGAAACTCTCTATCTCTAGCTAGATGTACTGCAACCTCCAAAAGTCCAAACTTTACAAAATCCAGACAGACCATATCTAACTGGCTAAATGATGTGAACAGACAAGACATTAAGTCAGACTATGCATGAATCGCACTTTTATTTTTGTGGCTTACTCACTCAACAAAACTGAATGCGTCCGAGATCATACGTTTGTTTCAAATCCATCAGCTCCCAGAACTAATGGGTATCATGATCGTCGTGAGTTTTCCTCCATGGAAAAAAAAATCCAAAACTAACTAGCGAATATTTACACCAGCAGATGTACAGGTGTTCTTATGCAATGTGGTGAATTCTTGTCCTCCACAGTATCCGTTCTAAATCGAGAAAACCTGAAAACTGCCGTACAGAATCTAGCTTTGTGTGACACTAACGACCTACTTCAAACTATGCAATATGTACGACAACTGTTTAGTATAGGAAACGCACTTTACACGAATGCAAGAATGCCCACCTGGGGTTAAATGAGATACAGTAGGAAAAATTTTTATTATGGCTTGTCCTGGAAACAATAAAAATTTTATAATTTGTTTTCATCTTAAATCATCTTTTCCGTTATTGCTTTTCGCCAAATGTTTAATGAGAGCTAAGCCATCTGTCACCAAACGCGTAGGATCGGAAGTCAATTCTTGTTCAAAATGACCATTCGTACACAACGGTTGAAAATGAATTTAGGTAATTACCTATTATTGAGTGCACCTGTACATTTGCAGCTTGCCAAAGAAATTCTAATTATTCCAGTGAACTCGTAATAGAAGCTTTATGAATGAATAGGAAATTAGTTTAAAAAACACCTTCCTCCGAGTCTCCCAACATGCCTACCTTTTCACCACATGTTACTTCAGGGAAAATACATTAGCTCAATTTTAAATATTTTTTTTTCTCGTGCTTTGCTCCACAATCCCATCTGAATCGTTTGCCAGTAGACTAATCGGACAGACAATCATTACAGTGAAGACGATCACGTTGGTCATTTCTTACCGGTCTTTTTTCCAAACCAAACTCGAATCATTTATTTTGAACGCATAATTTCATACCTACGCTACCGCTACGTTTGCTTCATCTTTCTGGTCTCCACATTATTCATAATATTATCCTACTTTATCTCCACGACTTTGTCTTGGCTCATGTGAGCGAAAAAAAAATTGTTATATTTTTTCGAATGCGGTGAGCTATGTGAAACAAAACCAAAAAAGAGTAATCTAAATATCATGGCTTACGTGAACAAACGTGATGTAAAAATGTAACCTATGATGATGATGATGACTACGAAGTAAGTAAAGGGGTAGTCAAGTGTGTCTGTCTATCTTAAGTGTGTAGCTTACGTTCATTTTCAAAATCGTCCGTGTGTGCTGCTCCCAATGCAATGCGCTGACTTTGAAAATGAGGATGATGATGAGGAGAAGCATAGACGGATCGGATATTACCTTGTTTTTTCTACCATGAAATAATGTGGTAAATTCTCTTGTACCTGTGGCAAATAAGCTCTTTAAGCCAATAAATTCTACTCAGAAAATATAAAAAAAAATATCTACAGGAAAAACAGTTTTAACATTTGGGAAAAATTACTCGTTGGGAAGTCGTAACACACTCACTATCTCTCTAAATGCACTGCAATGATATGTGAGTTGTGTGTCTCTACAACTGCCTCAATGTATCCAACCATCCATCCATCAAAATCATTTTATGCATGCTATTCTATTACACCATGGAAAAATGAATTCCTTCGTAGGTACCATGCACCAACACCACTGTGATAACGACGGTAGGTAAATTCAACCGCACAAGTAAATGTATTATGCATATACCACGTAACATTATATAAATTTCTGAGTATTTTCTATCTGTCTGTTTGTGTGTGCTCAAGTAATAATAAAGCTTCCAAACTTTGCAAAAAAAACGTATACTATTGTTGGTTTAATTGCAACATAGTACACAATCTTGTGTTAGCTCGTAATATGGACTGAATAAGTCTTTAAAAACGTACCAGTGAAACATGACGACCAAGATGATGAGAACAATGCGCGACGAGGGAACCCATCATGATGAGATGAGGCCGATTTTATTTGCTGCTATTGTCTACCAGCCGCAACTATTTGCACGTTATTTCATTCCCGATCTCGAAAAAAAATTGTTTTACACTATTTCAAGGGCTAGGGTCTTTAGAAGTTTTGCGAAAGTATATGCAAATATAAGTTCCTCTAGGAGAAGTATCAAACGCTCACGGTGCACATGCACATTCACAAAAAAAATTGTTAGTCAACGTAAGCGATCAAAACTCAACTTTGGCATGCTACCTAATCCCTCGACTCTACTAAAATGGAAAATGTTAGTTTATTTATAAATCAAAAGTTTATCTGTAAAGGTTATAAAATTTAGCAATTCAAAGCCAATTTTAAACTAAACTGAAAAAAGTAGAGAATGAAACTTTCAGCGTTTCCGACACTGCATGATGCATGCTATCATAAGCACCCAAGTACTCTTTTATAAACTGAGATTAAAAAACCTATTATTTAAAAAAATGAACATGCTCTTTTTATCAAATTGAAACACCGTAGCACGATTTGCAAATGTTTAAACCCCACAGGGGAACTCTAGGTCGACCAGAAGCAAAGTACTTTTAGGTAGGTAGTTGACAAATGGAAAGTCTCACAAAAAGAACGTATTTCGAGTAGTCAATGGTCACCGGTTTTTTGAAATGTTGGCAAGGCCCCTCTAATAAACCAACGTCACAATACAAGTCACTCACATTTCAGTTCTTGTAAGAGAAGAAGAAAAGAGACGTTTGAACTAATCAAAGGTCTCTCGGTGACTGACGAGAATAGTGTCAAACTATTGTTTTTTCCTCAAAGATAAAAAAAAATTGCCATCTTGTCCAAAATGCTTTTCGTCCTAAATATCCCCTGTCCACCAATTCTCAAAAGAAGGCAAGCAACGAGGCAGGTTGTTCTTTGCTCTCACTCAACTCAACACTACTTCTTCTGCTTGGCTGTCGCGTCGTGTTAAAGCCTCTCTGGAGCGACTACTAAACAGCTACTGTATTCACAGCTCACTTTTAATGTAGCTTAAGCCCAGCAGAAAAAAAAACTTTTCTGTGTTTGAGTTCGAGACAAGCTAGTTTATCGCTACGCTTAATTTATCCTCCACATTGGAGTCCGTAATATACTGGCATGTGTTCTTCGCATGAAAATGTATCGAATGAAGTTGGTGATAGCTCATAATGCTTTCTCGCCTCAAATATGATGAACACAATGATGGATAATTTTCTTTGTATTTAGTGTGCGCGAAAGATGGTGAGTAGCTACACTACCTAAAAATCCAACAATCAACTAAAAAAAATGAATGTAAAGCACTCACTCTACTCTGAAAAATGTGAAAATGGTCTGAATCTAGAGAGTTTTTTTTTATAAAAAAGCGGTATCGTATTCGCGGTACGGTACTACTTCTGCAATGTGAAAAATAAATATGAGACAGATCTTTTTGTGGAAGCAGACATTAGCTACGTTGGTTGTACTACTGTACATACTCCTTGAGGGCAGGGATGGAAATGTTTGCTCCACCCCACCCGCTTCCTCTCCTTTTTTCTAGTAACACGGGCATTTTTCGTAGATATTTGCATTCTCTTTGTGTTTCTAGTTTAGCACGAGCTTTTCAAAATATTTTTCCTTTCAATTCATATAAATCTTTAATTCAATTCATAGTTTTAGAATATTATTGGAGACTAAAGTCTACTCTAATGTTTACTGTTAGGTTACATCCTATGCACACGCACATCAAACAAAAGCTATGATTTTCATTTTAATGTGGCATGCATCATCATACCCTCCTTGAAACATTGGGTTATTTTAGCTTTTTCGAGTAGAAAACGCTCCATTCTACTCCGACCTTTACATGATACTCTAATGCTATTAAACGATTGACTTTTATACGATAGAGCTGTTACTCTCTTCTCTTGCTCAAATATTATTTCAAGGTAGAGTCAATCAACATGATAATATTTCCCTGAAAAGAGTAAATTTGTGTATCTAACAGATTCTAAATATATTGAAGCTGTGTGTCGTGTGCAGAATTACACAATATTACACCCAATATTGCTATATGTTTGAACTATGAGGGTATTATTTAAAGAAACAACTGTTCTTTAGACTTATCATTCTACCTCCGACGCAACTACCACCCGGCCACTGCAACACTAACATCGGATACAGTTCATAATCCGAAAAATAGCAATTGTATTACGTATTCTGTATTGTACCAACTCACTGACTCGAGCTTGAGTAGAAAGAGGGAAAAACTTGGTATTTTTGTTAAATCGAGGCAGGTGAGTGACCCTGCCTTACCGTCCTCATCGTGATCATCATCATCAAGTTGATTCCTGCAGCGTCATGATGATCGACAACGTGAGCAAGCACCGGGAACGGTAGCGATATCAGGGGCTCATTAACAACATCATTTTCATCACCGCTCTAAAAACAATCTAATTTTCATGCGATTCTGAACAAAATGCGTATTTTTCATTTGTCAGTGGGCTCAGCTCGTCGTTTACATAAAAGCAGAGTTTTAAGCTCTGAACGGCAATTTAACTCGAAATAATAGCACGAGCTTAAGCTCTCTCTCTCTCTCTCTGGCATACATATATTTTCAACATGGGTTATGAAAAGATTGTATAATGTCTTTTTCCACTACGTATCAGCTCATTATCTCCGTTTCACTTTGAAATGATGAAGGGAATGAGCTCACTTGACATTAGATCACATCAATTTGTAAGAGAACGTATAAAAATCTAATAACTTGGTTGAGCGGGCAAACAAATTCCAGGTGAAATTAAACTGGTCGTGAGACAGATATGAGGATGGTAGAGTACTTCACGTGAGTACGGATGGACATCCACTCGCGAACTATTATTTAAAAGTAGGGTTTCTTTATTACCTTCGCTACTGCCCATTCATGCCTTCATCATATTAATATGCAAGTATATACTCTCATCCACCAATAAGCGATTAGCTCACCGTCTTGAAAAATGTAAGCATTATTATTTTGTCATGACATGATAATGAGCAATACACCACGTGTTCAATCACACCACACTACAACAACTTGATCTCTCTGTTCATTCATGACCTCACTCAAAAAATAAGCATATTCAGAAACACGTATGCCTACACTGCCTACATGCATAGCTTGATCATTTTATTTCATGTGCCATGTTCATTTTTTTCCGCTGGGAAAAACATTCGCCACATTTGTAACGTTGTTACGTTGTCCGGATGGATCAAACCTATAAGCGGGTTTAATGATGCGCACGAGTTTCTTTAAGTTGATGGCGGACTGATTGCTAATTACTTAAAGAAGAGAAAATACTTCAGTTTTAACATAAGTTAGCCCTGTTCATTTATACTTAAGCCAACTTAAATATTTGCTTATGTATTCGGAATATTTACTTTGTACCTACTAGATAGACAGTACTGATTAGCTGGAACATGAGGAGTGCCTTTAAGGCTCGTATGAAAATGAAATGCATGTTATTCCATGGCAATGTCCTATGTGAATGTTAATCATGTAGATAAATATTTTTGTGAAAAGTGAAATGACCATATTCAAATATCTCCCTGGATTGCATATTAATTTGTGAGAATTTCCCGGACTGGATAAAATATTATAAAAGTAGAGGAATTGAAGGCATGAAAACATAGATAGCCCTAACGAAAGAACTCGCAAAGCACTTAAAGTTGCTATTATGCGTATCATATTAATTTCCAGCAGCATTTGTTTCACTCCACAAATCCAAGAGTCGAAATCTGTGAGACTTTCTTTCTCATGAATTTTCCATGCATCTAAATAAACTGCTATGGGCGAGCTGGACAAAAGGCCATGGAACATTATTGTAATAAGAGATTCCCAAAGAAAAAATGGAAAGGAACGATATACCGTATACATTTCATTACTTACTCCACCAAAGCCCCTTTCCTTAGTAGAAAGTAACCTCATGAAATGGATTCTTTGTAGTGAAATCCAAACTATTCCTCCACATGAAATCCAACCACTGCAGAAGCTGCTTTACAACCCTCGACTATAACAACATGGTTCCTTGTGGAAGATGGTTCAGCCTATTTTCCAGAGAGCGTCTTCCAAACTACTTCTGAGAACTTTTGGCGCAGATGCAGATCAAAAGCTTCGAGTATATATTTATTTTCAAAGTATTGACTAAACACAAGACTAAAAGCCAGAATGTCACCGTATAAAAAAAATCCACTGCGACGGTGGTACTACCGGCACTGCTACCTAAACTAAATTCTCTCTTGTCATTTCACTAGAGTAAAAGCGCCTACGGAAAATTACTGCAGTTGGTTTTCACCAACAACCAGATTCAACTATGGGCTATAATACACCCGCGTAAATTTTAAAATCAGTCATTATGAATTGGTATTACAAGAGTGAAGAAAAATGTAGTAGTTCTAACTGAATTAGCAATTCTGATTGTGACAACGTCATGAATTTTGTATGAAGCATTAATGGGAAACACACGCATAGACTGACACACCATCACAACATGCTTAGCTGCATTGAAGTAGGAACAGGGCTCAATTTAAATGCGGCTTACGGTATAAAATAGCCCCAGAAATCTTTAATAAAGTTTATACCCAACATAGCAAATGTGTACTTTTTGGAGGAAATAATGTTATAGAACGATAGAAAGCAAACGATTTTTTTTGTAAATAAGGTAAAAAAAAAGGCTGAGAAAGCAATGTTAAGAATGACGACAATATTGACGCGGTGGTAGTGATGGTGGCACAATGGTCAAAGTAAATAGTGTAGTAACCCAATAAAATGGGCAACAATAAGGTGGGTCCCCGAATCCACACACAATGAAAAAAAGGCAATAAATATCGATGCGTATGAGGCTTACAAAAGAAAATTCAAAACATAAAAAAACAGCACTTCTTTTCAGAGCTATGTTTTGAAGTGGGTTGCCATGGTGGATCTCCAGACGAGTGAGCTCAAAGAGTTTTGGCAGTTAAATGGAGACGAATGGCTTTGTCGCGTGCTCACTCACCTTATACGTACGGTTACGATTTACATTATAATTTTTTACACGAGTCTACCTCTATTTTTTTACCTAGAAGGTAATATTTACGAAATATTTTGGTGAATAGAGATAATATGTAAATTGGCTAGTACTTTAAGCCATTCAAGCATACAGGGTAAGTTGACCGGTGTGGGAATCCAATGGGAAGAAATGCTTTCTCTTACAGGATATAATGAATATGCAGATATTTACTCTAGTAGCCACCTCAAGAATTTCTCTATTTTCCCTAAAGACCTATTACATTTGCTCCTTTGAAACTACAGACGAAAGAAAAAAACTCCCATGAAAACTGTAGTGGAATGGGAAAAAGAAAACTCATTTTTTTGGAAGAAAAAAAAAAACGAACCGTTACTCTAGTGGATATCCCCGCACCAGGACGTTCGTGTACAGCAGTGGGTACACCCAATATCACAAAAAATTTACAGGATCTATAGAACCTATAGAGAAAATAATGGTTACTGACTGCGGCATTAATTTGCCGGAAAAGTAGTACAATTGCACATGAAAAATAGAGGACATCGCCCATTCCGTTTTGTGTACAATTTTTAAAACTTTAATACGCCGTAGAAAAGGTTAAAAACTTTTTCATCAAGGGACATTTTAGTTTGCATTGGAGGCGAAAATGGAACACGGCTCGAAGAAAGGAACAACTTTCTAAATGGATGTTTGCTTCCTTTTCACTCTCATTAGTTTTTGCCGAGCACGTCACTACACTGTCATTTCAATATGGGATTGTCATGCAATATTAAACGACTAGTTCTTCTTTCAAAACGCCATTTACATATTGCACATATGTATTAGAGGGACAAAGAAACAAACATTCTTGGGAATATTTTCTCCAAAGAAAGTGATGAAAAAGTTACATCCCGAACATGCTAATTTGCTAAATATTTCATATTTCCCAATATAATAACACCGATTATGCCTTTCAATCTTAGCGTTTCATTTTCCAAACCTTTTAAGCAGGAACAAGAGCAAACCTTCTAAAGCTCTAGAGTAATTTTTCATTGGGCTTTCAGTTGGCACATAAGAAACCCTGTCCTACTCAGAATAAACTATGTAACTCACAAAAGTATACATTTAGATTCCTTGAGTTTCACGTCTCACTAAAAATGTATTATGGTGCAGAGCTTCCTTCAACAAAGGAATGTTTTGTAATTGTACCGTAATGCTAAATTATTTATGGAGGACAAACAAATTGAATGATTCCTTTTGTCAAAACATACAACTGTAGACATTTTAACGTACATTAACACACTTGGAACATTTTAGAATGCAATTTTACAAGGTACTTCTCTCTACACCCTCTCATTTTACATAGTCTGCCCATTTTGCAGTAGTAACGAACCAGCATTATCTAGTTTGATTGCAGGTGTACAAAAGCTTAAGCTAAGGGGATACTTCTTAGAAGAGAATACAAGAAATTGATTTTCTTCTTTATTGTGTAACGCCTTCTTTTACCAACAAGACTAATACATTAATTAAGAAAGAGTCGCGCCATCAGCAAGCTTAATAATCCCTAAAAAATTAACTATTAATAACGATAATATGTCAAACTGTTCTTGAGTATGGAACCTTCTATGAAAAAAGCTTCTTGAACATAGTAATAAATTCTCAATAGAAGGTACACCAATTTCATTTCATATTTTCTGGAGAAACTTGAATATTTTATTACACATTAAGGAATTATTCCTTTGAAGAATATTGGTTTTCACAGGTCGTTGCGTAACAACAAAGAGAAGATAAATATGAAAAGGCCTCCCTTTTTCATTTCTCTTATTATGTAAATGCTACACTTAAAAAGTAGAGAATGTGAGGGAGTTGATTATAATAACGTTCTGGATTAAAAACTTGTATAGAAAACAGGTAAAAGCTGCATGTCTTGTGAGCCAAGTTTCATGTTCTCGTTTCACTGGATTTTTACATCCGGCGAAGAATACCAGTTATATCGTGGTTTCCTATCCAGCCAGAAAGCGTCTCTGAGTTTGAAGGAAGTAGCTCATTAATCTAGCATTTGTATGACTCGCAACACAAGTTTCTGCCGCCCGCGCTCTCTTTCATACTGGTTTACTGGCTTCTTCACAAAGAATGTATGCTTACTTGTTTGAAAAATGGAAGTAGGCTTTTTATGGATAACAAAGAGTACAAACGAAATTAAAAAACGAGAGACGGAATAATACATGGCATAAACAAGTTCCAGACAAGGTGTACTATTGTATTAATGGAACATGCACTTTCGACACGAGAAAAATGGACAGACCATTTTAATTTCACATTTCAAGAAACTAATAAAATACCTTTGGATGGAGTAAATGTCCAACTTTCTCAAGGCAGAAAAGCGATACTTTTAAAGGATATTTAGCCCATTCCAGAAAATGTACACTTGTAGGAAAAAGTGGCACCGAAACTAAGGAAACGGGTGCGGTACAGAATAGTTCGACGAGAAAATGGGGTTTATTAATAGCAACCTGCTATGTACCCAAATATTGATCCTACGATTTCTTCTGGTCTCTTTAAGGCACCCTCTTATGCTGGAGGAAAGAAAGGACGGATTTGTGAGCCAGGCATGTCCAGTACAACAGAACAAAGGCGACACGAACAGAAATGGATTTTGTGGGAAATGAAAAGAGGCATGGAGGAAGAATTTTGTTCCTAGAATAATTATTTACTTCGAGCTTTTTCCCACTTCCGGCGATATAGGTAGTTCACCAGTGCTTAGTTTTTGTCCAGCCTAGGAAATATTTTTATTAATACGGTCTCCCAAAAATACAGCGTAAAATCTGGATAGCAATCATTAAAAATAAATTTGGTTAAAATATACATACGTCCAACTCTTATCAGTACTTGTTATACATAGAATGGTTCCTACCCTCCATCTTAAAGTTGTGATTTGGCAGTAACTCTTAAATTTCTTACAATCATTTTTAAAATCTCGAGCGAAAAGGCAAGAACCTGTGTAGCTTTGCGAACAAGAGGAGGCAATGTTCTTGATCTCGTCTGCTTTTCCTTGAGTAGAAAAACGGGAAGTTAGGGGTGGGTTCATGGTTCCAAGTGGATGATGGTAAAAGTATGGTGTAGAGGAGGATTACAAGGTTCGCGTGGCACTCAAACATTTATTAGCCAAGAAAATTGTGCGCTACCCCAGAACTACAAGGAACTACACAAGTTGAACGAGCAAGTACGCAGTGCACACATAGATTTCAATTAAAATCTCTTCTGCCGACGGAAAAAAACACTGCAAGGTACTCTTTCTAAGTAGAAAAATTAGTACCGTGGTTAAGCTTAAAACTATATACTTTCTTAAATCCTAAAATCTTTCTTCGGTGGAGGGAACAACTCCACAAACAGTAGGAGACTTGACATTTATTAGAAAATAGCCAAGCATATTGGCTAAATATACGCTGGATTCTTGATTTATTTTTTTTTCTACGGGAATATTTTATTCGTTGAAATATCAAGAAGATACTTTATTCATCATTATCATGAATGAATCCAATTCAGCCCAAAGCCTAGTCAATTCTACGCAGATTTTTACGCCCCCAAATATAACTCTGTCAGTCTACAACAGTACATTCTCGAAGGAGTTAATGGTGCAGTATGAACAGTAGCAGTGCTGTGGTAAAACGCATAAAGAAGAAGGGTGGGGTAGCCAGGTAGGTAGAGAAAAGACTGTATCAAAATTACTCTAGAGAGAGGAAGTCAGGGGAAACAAAACACGAGGGTAGCTGCCTGGATTGGATTGGATTGATTAAGTCCAAAAACCAGAAAAAAACTCAGTAGGAATAACAACTGCAAAGCTAAACAAAAGCAATAAACGGGATGAGAGTCGAAAAGTAAGATTTCGTGTATGAAGTTAAAGAGCATGAAGAACGTACATGCAATGCCTAACGCCATGATTCGATCCACTGAATTTTTATTTTATGTTATATTATTAAAATATGGTGGAATGAGGGAAACTAAGAAACAATTTTAAATGCACCGTCTTTAGAAAACTTTCTTGATGCAAAATGGTTGACAGAAATTAAATTAGAGTCTTTTTGAATGAGTATATTTTACACACATGAATAACTGGAGAGTATGGATTTGTCCAGTGAAAAGCATTTTAATGTTGTAGAATATACGTGTCTAGAAACTTATATTCTGATTTACGTAAGCATACAGTAAAAAAAATGGAGAACGTGGAAACAGCCATCCTCTCTCGTTAGGTTTATCATTGTCCGTGACTCTTTTTGAGTAAAAGCAATGCGTTTCAACGTTCCAAGTGTTTCTGATGAATGAATACGATAAGCATCGAAATCTTAATTAAGATATGAATGCATGGACCCAAAGCTTAATATACTTTTCTCATTGGAGCAGATACACACATATATGCAGACCAATCTAAAAAATTGCGACTTGTATGACCACTGAAAAGAATAAATGTATGGGGTATCTAAAAGTTATTTCGAGTGCATTGTCCATGGAGTGAAGTGTAAAGGTTCATTTTGCCATTGCACTAGTTTACCCTTTACATTGCATTTTTTTTACCAAAGAGAATGAGCACATTATCCTTATTCTTTTACGCTAATATGAGATACCTACTCTGGGAGAGGGTATATTACGTATTTTCCACATAAAAAATGTGAATGACAGAGAGACTGAGAGTATAAAAGTAGCTGCCAACATTTGCCTTTCATTTTTCAGGTAAAAAGTAGTTTCATGTGATTATCGACATATGCGAAGCGTAGCAAAAGGTTGTGGAGGATGAGCAAAATCTAGCTTAGTTCCGGCCTTTCGAGAGGATATCATGCAGAAAGAGTCAAGAAGAGAGAGAGAAACTTCTCCTTAAAGTCTCTCGCCAAGTAAATGTATGGATGGACTGCCCTGTTTTTTTATAGATATCTGTGTTTCCCCTCTTGTATCTGTTTTTATACCATTAGCCTCATCATCATCATTATTATTATTAATATTATTAGAAGGAGCGAGCGAGCAAGTAGTTGGTCGCACCAGCTGCTTAGTACTGCGAGGGTGAACCGTGGCGTTGATGATATGACGATGTGAGAGCGCTTGCAATTGTTCGAGTTGGAGCATCTGCTATATTTATTTTTTTTAAATGATATAATATATTTTTAGCTGGTGCTTGGTACACATTGTATACAACTCACACGAGAAGTTATTGTGCAGTAAGTAGTTACTGTAGCGTAGTGATCAACTACCGGTAGTAACCTTCAAACTTAATGCATCCTGTAAAGAAGTCCATGTTCTTAAGTGAATTTACTAGTGTTCATTGGCAGTGGTGGCGCGGTCCGCTGGTGGCTTGAGATTAAGCTTGTGCGCCATTGTAATATATGCACTATTTTAAGAATTATGCTTTGATTCAAACTAATCTTTGCAGTTGTTTAAAAGCCATAGATTAGAGGTTTACTCAGTTCAGAGCCATTAGTACTGTAGCTTGAAAGGGATGGCTTCGCTGACAGGGATAATCACAGGAAAAGAATGAAACTAAAAAATGCACAAGAAATACATGATGTTTCTCAATGATAAAAATACATTAAATGTACACAGGCCAATGTAAGTTTACTCGGTTCTGATGAGGAGAACAGGTGCTGCTCTTAACTAATCATTTTACTCTTCTTTCTTTGGCATAGATCGTCATGCAGTATAGACAAGAAACAATATACATAATAGGGCTTCCGCTCTCGGGCCAAACTTTACTCTTAAAGATCCTCCTAGATAAATTGAGTTTAATCTACTATTTCATTTAATAAGCCTTATTATTAGAGCTTACATGAAGACAATGCAAAGTCAAAGTTTTGAGCGAGCCCACTTTCAAACTCTCAATTGGCTTTTCAAGTGACAAACTTTTAATTGTGTGGGCAGCGAAACTGTACACAGGATGAATTTTGAAACACTTCTGAACTATTTTATTTGCTAGAATCTTTCAAGCTATTTTCCCGGTAAGTGATATGGGAGTAGCATCTGACACTAAAACATTTAAAACAATCTAGCATTGTTCAAAGGATTTTGGAAAGGGAAGCAAAAATCCTAGAAGGTTGTAATCTTTTCTTAAAAATTAGATAAAAGCACGTTAACCCATAAGATTCTATGTAAAGATGATTTGATTGAATAGAGCTAGAGCAGGTGTTTTGTTCACGTAAAAACTCTAGACTAAACCATAACGTTCCTTTATTCTCCACTTCCTTATAAAATATAAAACTTTGCTGTGGTACTAAAGCCATAACTCATTCGAAATAAATGTGAATGTTAGAACGGAACCTGATATTGAAATGATTAAGCGTATTTTTTTCCACCTTACAGGATGAGAAAAAGGCTAAGAATTTAAGAAAGTGATCACAAGACAAATTGCTAATTTTAGAATTTGTTTGAGAAAATGTCGAAGTGTTCATAAGACTAATCGATCATGCACCTGAGATCATTAAAATACTTTCTGCGGTTGAGACAACTACATTCTTTGGAAGTTCTATGAAAACCTTAAAGTCAGCAGGTGTTACCCATTATCATTAACTTAAAAGGACATTGTATCTACATCATTTACCTATGGTAAAATAAGTTAGCGTTGTGATTACAAGAGGAAAAAAATGGGCATTATACACTTTGTTTTTTTTTCTCTTGCTTTTACCATCATTTTGAGGGAAAAGAGCAGACTGCATGAAGCAACCATCTTTGTCTTGTTGATCAACCATGCATAAAAATCATGAAGAAAGGTTATCTCATACAATGCATGCGAACTCAAAATTCAAGTCATCAACCAGAGAATCAAGAGGAAGAAGTGAAAAAATCAACTTAACAATCTTCCATGTCAGGTATAGCCCATCTTTAAAGAAAAAATAAAATATTTTCTACATTGTTTTAAATTGTTGAGCATGCATATGTTGTTATTTTTAACTTTAGTAGAGAAAACAAGCGAATTACTCTGTTCAAAGTAATAAAGGAAGCTAAACAACCTGGAAAGATTTTTAAATTCGCCATAAAATCACGTTGTACGCTTAACACTGTTTTCAAATTCATGTACGAATGCACACATCTCGTTCATTAATTTTTTTGTTGGCAGAGCCCTTCGTAGGAACTAAGCCAGTGTCCTCTCTTCGGACTACTATTGCGAAATTCACTAAAGTTTGAAGAAAAATGTTGAGAAAAAAGAAACATATCTTTTGGATGAACGAAACCACAACGAGCAATGACTCTGCGTGTTGATTCCATTTTCTCTTTGAATTCACGCTGAATGCCTCTGAAAATGCGTTGCGGCGGTGGTGTATTCTCCACTTTTTTTTTAAAAAAAATCTAGAGAGTAATCTTGGTAGCGATTCGATATGTCCATCGTCGTCGCTAGAAAAAAAATATTGTAAAAAGTAAAATAATTTTTCTTGGATGTACTTCATAAAAAAGGGGAATTGCCTTTACGAAAATAATTCTCTCGAGGTATTTTCCCTCGGAACACGCTTTGCACAGTGATGGCGATGATACTGTAATATGCTTTGGGATGTCAACGAGTAAGCATAATCTTAATGCATGCACACACTAGCGATAGTCACAAAGCGATTTTTTTCCACCGATATGCTGGAATGGAATGGAAACATTTTTTTTGATGATGACGATGATGAATCAAGTAAACCACCACCACCATTAGTGGTAATAACACTAAATCTGTGGTGATGGTGGCGCCTTTTCCACGATGTGTTGATTATATTGCTCATGATGATGACGAGGACGCTTCTGCCGCTGCTGACGATGAGTAAGTACAGCAGCCAGTAGCAGCTGTTTCACATACCTTCTTCCTGACACTGGCTTGCCCCAGGGGTTCCATTTACTCATAACATAACGTTTCATCTGATGCGGTGATGGTGGTAAAACATAAGAGCCAAGTTCCTCTCAGGAAAATTTCGACGGTCCTTCGTTAAACCACGAAGAGGGAGACTCTACGTGAAAATCGTGTTTTAGCTTGTTTCTCAAGATCAACACTACGCACTTTAGGATTCCCGCTGACAAATTGAACTTGTACTACATCAATGACGATTTATCTCTTTCGACTCAGCATCATCGACTAGATGAGATTTCTATCAGTCACATAAAATCATGGTGCTGTCATCAAACTTGAAATAATGCAAGGAGCTTGACTTCAATCAAAATCATCACCCGTGAGAAATGTTTCTTGGTGGGCATTGGCCATCTCCGAATGATGATAACACTTTTTAAAAATATTACTGTCTCGTTAGATTCATAGATTCTTGTCTATTACATTGACAGTGTTGTCTTCAAGACGAGCTTATTTTTGTACGTACTTATTACGCACGCACCATTTTACCTAGGATGCATTCCTTCTTAAAAACTCTTCAGACCTCATTCATCTAATGTAGAAACCTAATTGCATATGAAATTACCTACTTGTCCCGCATTTGGCCAACATGAGTCCCTCAAGCAAAAGAGATTTATTATGGTTATTAAGACGCATCTCCAACACGAGATGTACACACAAGATTTGGCATTCTTACTCATTTCCCAATGTAAAATCGTGATTTTGGCTGAAGCACGACAAATCCTAAGGAAAGTAAGCCTATGCGATGACGACACATTTATCATTCATTGAAACATTGAAAGGTCCAAAAGGATTATTTTCCATCAATGTACCTCTATCCAATTCAATTTATGGGGTTTCAACTTTTAAGCGGCCAGATATTTAAAAAAAAATTGCGTGGACAAACCCAACTACTCTAAGCACTGAACGGAACTTCAGCTAATTTCGCCTTTTTTTAGAGAATTTAGAAGAGATTTTGAAGACTTTGCAAAATTTGCAAAAGGTACTGGTGCTCTAAGCTGTAGATATAGCACATCTGAAAACCCTGCGAAAAAGCTACATTGTTCAACATTTAATTCAATTATTTCCGCTGCAATTGTAAAAACTCTGATGCAGACCGTTCCTCAATTAATCATTTTAGCCTCTATATAGACCTAATCAAATCCCTTCATGTAATGACATACACCCACTACCTTCGTATAATACGGCTAGATTAGGCTAGACTTATTACTCAAATAAACTAAAATACGAAAGAGTTCGATTGTTTCGCCCTTAATGCATAGTACGCTGATACCCTTTTTCGGTCGAAATGGTACC